>JASDQU010105095.1:130941-143715 GCA_032191745.1 Picea mariana
ATGTAGTGATAAAACTCAAATCAAATTGTGACTGTCGGATGTGCAATCGCCAAATCAATGACAAGGGTGAATTGCGGAGATCAAAAGGATAATTAAATATCACGCTCATTCCAATCCCACAATTATTCAGGACCATCCGATCTTATACCTTCGAATATCAACGATTATGGTTGACTCACCAACAACGCACAACTTCCAATTGCAGAGTTTGGGTGATGAGTTAAATCACTCACAAGTTGTAGCTCCACAATCATTCTTGATCGTGGATCTGCTTGGAGTGTCTTCATGAATGTTGGATCACATTTTAGTGGAAGGATAAGATAAGATGAAAGGGTTGAGAGTTTTTTTATCCAAAATCCCATCAGTCGTTGGATTAAAAGTAAGTGGAAGGAAAGGATAAGCAGAAAGGTTGAGTTCTTGAATATGTGAAATCTCGTCAACTGTCGGATCATTTTTGAGCGGAAGGATAGGATAATCTAGAAGAGTTGCATCGCATATAGATCGAGTCGTTGATCTAAAACCATGATCAACGAAGAACATTCAGTTTGGGTTAAAAGTTGTGAGGAGGTTACACTTCGGGGAATCTCACTTTGAAAGAATTGGGAACTGGAGAAGTCGAATTACCCGAAGTCTCGAAGGCCAAAATGAATAAGGAACATTAGATCTGGACAATACATTATAACCATCGGTTCAGGATGATGGTCAACTTTGGCACTGACCACTTTGGTGAAATGAAGTTGAGAACATGTAAAATCACTCGAAGGCCAAAGTTCCGAATCCACAAGGTTAAGACATGTAGCACTCATATTGAGAGCCTACGTCATCAATAGTCAGTCGACCATGTCAAAAGACCACGTCAACAAGGATACGAGTCCTCTAATATGAAAGATCACTTTGGATAACTCTCAACCATCAATCATATTACAGTGAAAGTTTGAGATTTGAAATATACAAAGTCCATAGACCCGAAGGAGATCTTGATCGTCGATGTATTAGAGTAGAAGGCTAGTGTAAGATGAAATGTTAACTGACAACAAGCGGTCTCCACGATATTATGACATACCACAGAAGGTGATCACTCTATAGGAAAGAAGGTGTTGAGATTCGAAATCTCCGAAGACCGAAGACCCAGAGTAAATGGTGGTCATCCAACTCAACACTTGATTAATTCCTAACCATTAGATTAAGCCTTGTAAAGAATCGAATATGACAATTGATACGTTTCCGCAAAATAGACGTAAACCGTCCGATCTATTCGGGAGATTTGATTCGGAAGTTTTGAAAGGTTTCAAATCCATAAGTTCTGAAGGGAGAAGTTCTGTCAGCCGTCCATCTCATCAGAATATTGGATCATAATCATTGATGTGATAGGCGCTTAAGAACTTATGGCATAGCGTTTGGTAATCGTCGTTGGCCATATGATATAGGGGATATAAATGACAACATAATACATCGTTGTAATTTCTAAGCCCGTGTTTTTGTAATGCTCAGTCACATGTAATGGTTTGAAGGAAGAGCCTTCGTATAATTTGTTCTCTGTGAAAATAACAGATATTCAGGATCGAGTCTAAAGGATGAAATTGATCCATATATGTGATCAATTTCTGAAAACCCTTTACGATAAAAATGTTAAAACAACTATTATGGTTAAGTTAAACAAAGAGGTGTGATGCTCCAAATAAAGGGACATTGTGTATCACACTCATGTCGGTTTGTAGAATATATAAACAAGAAAGAGAGGTGAGAAGAAAGGGTCTCTGGAGTCCAGATCAGAAGATCAAAAGCTGAAGCAGATTCCAGAAGGAAAAACTGGAGATTCTTATGTATTAAGGGTGGTTGGGTGGTGCAAGGGTAGGTTGGTTCCTGCAAAGGGAGTTGGTGCTTCCTTGTTAGTTGTAGCTGACTAAATAGGGGGTCGTAGCCTCCTACCATTTTGTGTTGGCAAACTAGGGTGTGGGTGCATCTTGATCAATTGGTGCTAATAAAAAAGGAAGAACATATTCCTTCTATGTAACATGTAAAACAAATTTTGCAGTTAATAGAAAAGAGTTTGTGGTTTTCCCAATTGGGTTCCACGATAAAATGATGTGTTAAATTTTTTTTTGCATTAATAAATGAAAATTTTATATAATTTGTGTGTCACTGATTCAGCCCCCCCCCTCTCAGTGACAGGATCTGATCCTTCAATTGGTATCAAAGCAGGTTCCTTCAACATAGTTTAACAAACTTGAAGGTAGATCCTAAAGATGGATCAACAAGAAGGAATGTCCAACAACAAAGCACCATTGTTCAATGGAGGTGGCTATGCTCTGTGGAAAATAAGAATGAAAAAATTCATGTTGGATCTTGGTTTTGATATCTAGAAATCCGTTGTAGATGGTTACACTACACCAACTACTCCACCCAAATACATTGCGGGAAAGAAAATATGTAATGACAACTCAAGAGAAGTTAATGGAATTCTAGCAGGGTTGACTAATTATATATGTGTGAATGTTATGCATTGCAAATCAGCCAAAGAAAACTAGGAAAAGTTGGAGGTTGTATATGAAGGAGATGACAAAGTCAAGGAAGCCAAACTACAGACCTATAGAGCTCAGTTTGAAAATCTGAAAATGAAAGAAGAAGAAAATATTGTTGAGTACTTTCATATGGTAGATGAAGTGGTTAACTCAATTAGAGCGACAGAAGAAGAGATTACAAATAAACACATTGTGCAAAAAATACTAAGGTCATTACCTATGAGATATGATGCAAATATTTCTTCAATTGAATATAGATATGATCTAGACACACTCACAGTTGATCAACTCAATGGAATTTTTACAACATATGAAATGAGAACAGGGAATGATAAATCAACAAAAGATGAAACAATTTTCAAAGCATCTAAAACAAAGATAAATAAGAATCTCTAAGCACAACAATATACATATTGAATAGAGGTCAACTCATGGTTAATAGTGATAAGACCCCTTATGAACTATGGATTGGAAGAGCTCCATCAGTAAAATACTTCAAGGTCTTTGGAAGTAAATGCTACATCAAAAGACTAGATGAGAGTCTTGGAAAATTTGATGCCAGATCTGATGAAGGTATTTTTCTTTGATATGCTTCAAACAATAAAACATACAGATTCTACAATATTAGATCACCTAATATTGTTGAGAGTGCAGATGTCAAGTTGGATGACCTAAAAACGATAAAGACCAAAAATCAAGAGACCATACCTGAAAGTGAAGATGAAGATGATGATGAGACAATCGGTACACAAGTAGAATAAGTAGAAGAGAATGAAAAAGAAAGGGAAGAGGATGATATGGATACTAGTGAAAGTGAAGAAGATAGTCAATATGGAGAGATAAGAGAATAATTCCCAAGAAGAGATACAAAGACACCGACAAGAATTTCTCAAAAGAATCATCCTGAAGAACTGATTATTGGAGATATGAATGATGGAGTGCACACAAGAAGACAACTATTGTATCAAATAGAAATAGAATCGTTGTCACATGTTGAGCTTAGCTCAATTAAAGAGGCATGTAAATATGAGAATTGGATCAAAGATATGAATGAATAATTGGATCAAATTGAAAAAAATCAAACTTGGGAACTAGTTCCAAGACCAAAAAATAAAAATGTCATTGGAACTAAATGGGTATATAAAAATAAAATGAATGAAGATGGGAAAGTAATCAGGAACAAAGCCATATTAGTATGTAAAGGGTATGCTCAGGTTGAAGGAGTAGACTATGAAAAAACATTTGCACCTATGGCCAGATTAGAGGAAATTATGATGTTGTTAGCTTTCTCCAGCTACAGAAAATTTAAAGTGTACCAAATGGATGTCAAATCAACATTTGTCAATGGAAATTTGGAAGAGGAATTCTATATTGAGAAACCAGAAGGGTTCTAATTAACCAACAAAGGGGACTATGTCTATAAATTAAAGAAATCACTTTATGGACTAAAACAAGCACCCAGAGCATAATATGCAAGGCTAGATTCTTACTTACAAAAACAGGGCTTAAAAAGGGGATCAACAGATAGCAATCTTTACTGTAAATTTCACATTAATAACATGATTATTGTGGAAGTATATGTTGATGATATTATATTTGGCAGTGATGATGAAAAACTGAGTAAGAACTTTGCTAAGATGATGCAGCAAGAATTTGAAATGTCTTTGCTTGGCAGACTGAATTTCTTTCTTGGATTACAAATAATACAATCCAAAAGAGGAGTCTTTATCCATCAGTCTAAGTATGTTAAAGATATGTTTAAGAGATTCCAGTTAGAGGATTATAAACCTGTTAGTACACCTATGAAATTTGGATGCAAACTAAGCAAGGATGATGAGTCCAAAGTTGTAGATCCAAAACACTACAGATCAATGATTGGTAGTTTACTCTATGTAACAGCTTCCAGAACTGATGTCAAGCAAGTTGTTGGGATGGTGGCTAGATTCCAACCAGCACCAAAGGAGATCCATATTCAGGCTGTAAAAAGAATATTTAGGTATTTGAAAGAAACCATAGATCTTGGTTTGTGGTACCCTAGCAAGGATTCATTCACTTTAAAATACTATTCATATGTTGATTGGGCAAGAAGTGTAGATGACAGAAAAAGTACAAGTGGATGAGCATTCTTTTTGGGAGAATCATTGGTAGCTTGGATAAGCAAGAAACAATCCTCAATTTCTCTGTCTAGCACTGAAGTTGAGTATATTGTAGCACCAGAATGTTGCACACAATTGGAATGGATAAAACAAACCCTACGGGACATCAAAATAGTATTTGAAGAACCTACTATTATCCATTATGATAATACAAGCGCTATAAGTCTCTCTAAGAGCCTTGTCCAACACTCAAAATCGAAACACATTCCCATAAAGTACCACTATCTAAGAGATGAGGCTGAAAATAAGAACATTAAATTGGAATATGTTCCAACACAAGAACAGGTGGCAGATATTTTCACAAAACCCTTAAGCAGAGATGTATTTGAATATCTCAGACAAAAATTGGGAGTACTCTTTCTTCCAACCTAAATCTCTCAAGAAAATAATGCATCAGTTGGCACCTATTCAGGGGGATACAACAATCAATGTCAGAAGGAGTCATTCAGTTCTGACGGGAAAAGTGTGATTTCAAGAAGAGTTACCAATGGTCAAGACTCTAATCAAAAGTATTTAGACAGACATATCATAAGAGAAGAAACCTTTTTCCATTAATGTCAAAGAGGGAGAGTAACTTCATAGGAGAGATGAAACATCACAGGGGGAGTTTGTGTATGAAGTTAGTGTGTTTCCCTCAATGACAAAGGGGGTGATTATTGGAAATTTTTTCATTCATGTGTTTTCATTGATGTCAACAGTGCCCTCAATGACAAAGGGGGATATTGTTGGACATATTGTCATTCATGTGTTGTCATTGATGTCAATAGTCATAATAAGAAGAGAAGCAAGGTTGATCTTAGGAAGCAAAGTATATTAAGAATCAAAAGAAGAACATCACATTAAGACTGAAGAAATTCATGACTATTGTTGATCATGATAGGATCAACAATGTTCCTATGATAAAATCTTAGGAGGGTTAGCAAACACGTAAAGATCAAAGCTCAGAAGAGATAGCACAATGAATTTCAAAAGAAACATTGGACGACCAGTCAAAAAGTATATAATGACTAATGTCAAACATAGATTAAAGCTTAGGAGAGTTAATGAATGAATATCAAAATCTCAGAAGAGATGGTGAGACAAAACTCAGATCAAATCGTGACCATCAGATGCACAATCACTAGATCAATGACAGGGGTGAATTGCAGAGATCAAAAGGAGAATTAAATATCACGCTTGTTCCGATCCCACAATTATTCAGGATCGTCCTATCTTATACCTTCGAAGATAAACAATTGTGGTTGACTCACCAACAATGCACAACTTCCAATTGCGGAGTTTGGGTGACGAGTTAAATCACTCTTAAGTTGTAGCTCTGCAATCATTCTTGATCATGGATCTGCTTGGAGTGTCTTCATGACCGTTGGATCAAATTTTAGTGGAAGGACAGGATAAGATGAAAGGGTTGAGAGTTTTTTTATATGAAATCCTATCAACCATCGAATTAAAAGTAAGTGGAAGGACAGGATAAGAAGAAAGGTTGAGTTCTTGAATATGTAGAATCTCATCAGCCATCGGATCATTTTCGAGTGGAAGGATAGGATAAGCTAGAAGAGATGCGTCGCATATAGATCGAACTGTCGATCTAAAACCATGATCAATGAACAAAATTCAGTTTGGGTTAAAATTTGTGAGGAGGTTACACTTCGTAGAATCTCACTTCAAAAGAATTGGGAACTGGAGAAGTCGAATTACCCGAACTCTCGAAGGCCAAAATGAACAAGGACCGTTAGATATAGATAATACATGATAATCATAGAATCAAGATGATGGTCAACTTCGGCGCTGACCACTTTGGTGAAATGAAGTTGAGAACATGTAAAATCACTCGAAGGCCAAAGTTCCGAAGCCATGAGGTTAAGAAATGTAGCACTCATATTGAGAGCCTACATCATCAATAGTTAGTTGACCACGTCAGCAAAGGGAATATGGGATACCACGTCAGCAAGGATACAAGTCGTTCGATCTAAAATATCACTTCAGAGCATTCTCGACCGTCGATCATATTACAGTGAAATATTGAGATTTGAAATCTCCAAAGTCCAGAGACCCAAAGGAGATCTTGACCGTTCATATACTACAGTGGAAGGATAGTGTAAGATGAAATGTTAACCAACAGCAAGCGGTCTTCGCCGTATTATGACTTACCACAGCAGGTGATCACTCCGGAGGAAAGAAGGTGTTGAGATTTGAAATCTCCGGAGTCCAAAGAACTGAAGTAAATGGTGGCCATCCAACTCAATGCTTGATTAAGTCCTGAATGTTATATTAAGCCTTGTAAAGAATCAAATCTGACGATTGATACGTTTTCTCAAAATAGACGTAAACCGTCCCATCTATTCGGGAGATCTGACTCGGAATTTTTGAAAGGTTTCAAATCCAGAAGTTCTGAAGGGCGAAGTTCCATCAGCCGTCCATCTCATCAGAATATTGGATCGTAACCATTGATGTGATAAGCGCTCAAGCACTTATGGCCTAGTGTTTGGTAAATGTCATTGGTCATATGATATAGCGGATCTAAATGACAACATAAAATGTTTTTGTAATTGTTAAGCCCGTGTTTTTGTAATGCCTGGTCACATGTAATGGTTTGAAGGAAGCGCCTCCGTAGAATTTGGTCTCTATGAAAATAACACAGATTCGGGATCGAGTCTAAAGGATGAAATTGATCCATATCTGTGATCAATTTCTCAAAAGCCTTCACGATAAAAATGTTAAAACAATGATTATGGTTAAGTTAAATGAAGAGGTGCGATGCTCCAAATAAAGGGACATTGTGTATAACACTCAGGTTGTTTTTTAGAATATATAAACAAGAAAGAGAGGTGGGAAGAAAGGGTCTCTGGAGTCCAAATCAGAAGATCAAAAGCTGAAGAAGATTCCATAAAGAAAAGTTGAATATTCTTATGTATTAAGGGTGGTTGGGTGGTGCAAGGGCAAGTTGGTGCCTGCAGAGGGAGTTGGTGCTTCCTTGTCAGTTATAGCTGACTAAACAGAGGGTCATAGCCTCCTACCAGTTGGTGCTGGTAAACTAGGGTGTGGGTGCATCCTGATCAGTTGGTGTTGATCAAAAAGGAAGAACATCTTCCTTCTATGTAACATGTAAAACAAATTTTGCAGTTAATAGAAAAGAGTTTGTGGTTTTCCCAATTGGGTTCCACGATAAAATACTATGTTAAAATTCTTTTTGCATTAATAAATGAAAAATTGATATAATTGTTGTGTCACTGATTCACCCCCCCCCTCTCAGTGACAGGATCATATCCTTCAGTAGATTTCATATATCTTATTTTAGACAATGGGTGGGTCTCTCCACCAGTAATCATCCCTAAGAAGAATGGGAAGTGGCGAATCTATGTAGACTACAGAGAACTCAATAAAGCTACCCAGAAGGACCACTTTCCCCTACCTTTCATTGATCGGGTCCTTGATACTTTAGCAGGGAAGCATTTTTTCTCCTTCCTAGATGGATTTAGCGGTTATAGTCAGATTCAGATTTCTATGTAAAACTAGGATAAAACTACATTTACATGTCCCTAGGGTACCTTCGCATATCGACTATTTCCCTTTGGATTATGTAATGCTCCAACTACATTCTAGAGATCTGTTTTAAGCATATTTTCTGATTTGATTAAGGAAGGACTTGGAGTTTACATGGACGATTTCACCCCTTATGGCACTGAATTTGATCAAGATTTAAGGAATATAGAGAAGGTACTGGAATGATGCATTGCTACTAGGATATTTTTATAACCCTAAATTTCTCTACATATGCATACATGGCATTTGGCCCTCTTACTTGCATTTTTTTCCAAGCCATCACTAAGTTGCTCTTCTTAAAAGGTCATTTTTTGAAGATGTACGCACCCTGCACCAATATTGCCCACGTACATTCGCTTGTTGCACCACTACATCTCACGTACATATGCACGTTTCACCACTATAGCCCGTGTGTACTTGCAAAAGTTGCAAGGAATTTGTTGAGATTACAGACTATTGGGTAGTTTCCCAACTAATCCACCGCCTATAGCCCATCACCCAACCAAATAACCATCATTTTGTCATATAAAAGGAGGTTTTGGGGTATCATTCCACATCTAGACATACGAACAGTGGAACTCTGCCCATTTCACATCCCCTCCTTGCCCCAAGAATTTGCAGCCATTTTGTGAGAATTGCCTCATAATTCCCCAATTTGCCCTTTTTCCTCCATCAGAACCCATTCCATTTCCCAAGAAGAAGGATGAGAGGAAAAATCCATATGGAGGTGCACTTAGAGCTTGGTGAAGAGGAGCCCAGACCAGGTTCTTTAAGTAGTAGTCGGAACTGGTTGTAAGTGATCATTGTATTATCAATAAAAGAAGTACTTTTCATGTCCCAAAACATGATGTGTCGAATGTTTGCATTAGATTTATGTTTTATTTTAACATCTAACCCTTGATTTATATAATAAATGCATGCTTGTAGTTTTCTATTTATTTGTCTTTGAATGTGGGCCATCCTTGGGAGGAGGTTTGCAGTCAACAAAGATATCAAGCATGAGAGGATCATCATCAGACATGGAGTAGAGGTACAATTACTCGATCCTTCTTATTTTGCTTTTCGTGTATGAGTCTGGGATATTTTTGGGGTAGTTAGAGAAGTAAGAGAATTTTAAAAGGTTATTGATCTTCTTACATTCTAAACCCTGGTGTATCCATAGGGGAGGTTTTCCCGCTAGCAGAACTGGCAACCATACTGGGGAAGCCTCTAGGGTTTTAGGGCATTTTTGGGGTGTTTGATTGGTTTTATACATTTTTTGATTTTTTGTTGAGTCTGTTGAGTCTTTTAAGGGATTCTGGTCACCTGTTGGTGCCATACCAGTTCTCCCTGCCCAGTCAGTCTATTTGTTTCTTTTCTTTTTTGAGAAATTATAGAGGTGTACACACCCTGTTAGCACTCTGTAAATTTGTTCGGCTGATAAAAAGATGACGAAGGTAAATTTTTCAACCAAATTTGAGACCCTAAACTAGCCTTTTGGATCTTGAGAGAGCTCTCTTGGAAATGGCGCAGTCTCCATGTAGGATATGAATTTGAAAACGATGGCTAGATTTAACACCTATGATATAATGGGTTTTAGTTATATTGGCACATGAAAGTAAGACTTGGGCTATGGGCTCGATCTGAGGAAAAGACGGGACAAATGAATCATTGACTGAACTCGAGAGGATAAGGCTAGGGAGAAAATACAGGAAGTAACTCGGAGCATCGCTGCGGGAAAATTCGAAGTTAGCTTTAGAAGAAAATGTTTTGTCTAACTGGCGAGAACAAGGAGCATTGTATGGTGAATCCCCAGGTTTGAAAATTCATTCTGAAATAGACAGAAAAAGATATGAATAAAAGATGACATGAAGCACATACATAAAGAGAGAAAACACAATACATCCAACTACTACAACTAGAATCTTTTTGTCAAGTTACAAGACCTTTGCATTAAATTCCGGTCAAAACTCAGATTACATACCATAGTTTTTGTCTACTAAATTTGCCAACCAACCTGGCTTACATCGAAAAGATGAAATATATAAATGAGGGTGCCACTTGGGCTACCCTGCCTCCTAACTACTAACCCTAAACTAGGAGAACTGAGTAGCATGCGCCAGAGACTCTTTGCATGGTGCTTTCCAAAAATATACAATAATCATGTTTGTTCACTCGAGACCATTTGCAGGTTTTCCATGGGAATTTGATTGTCATTCAGGCTTTGATACAGAGAAATATGTGTCATTGTATCCCTTTGATCAGGTGTCCCAATGAACAAGTGTCTGTCAAGAGCTTTTTTTTCTGCTATAACGGCTCAGATTTATGTTACACGCTCATTTGTTGGAGGAGAGTGCATAGGAAAGCGGTTGTTTGATTGTCACAACCATTATCAAAAAGGTATAGTGCTTTGGGGAAACGTGTCCTTTAAAACTGCCAAGATTTGTCTTATGCTTTTCTGATGTAGAAACAAACACCTAGTAAACTTTCTTTTCCTGTGCATTGGCGAGAGCCATGCAAGCTTCCTTCTTGGCCACTTCGCCTTCTCTGGGATTCTCCGTATGCCTTTCTTCTGCCAGTATTTGTGCTTCTTGCAGCTGTACAATGGTGTCATGCGCCTCTATGAGCTGCTTTTTCAACCATGCCATGTTCCCTTTCCGACCCTGCATTGTTGATGCTTCCATAGTCTTTGTCGCTAGTTGTTGCCTCAATTCCATGTTTTTCTGATAGAGTTCAGTAATAGCCAACTTTGCCTACTTTAGCTGTTTAGATGGCTCTTGATCATTCTCTCATGTGATATCTTCTCTTCTTGTTCTACTCTTGTTTTTTCATCTTGATCCTCCAGCAGGTTCTAGCTAGATGGTGTGCATGAGTATTTCTTTATCTACCAATCTGACTCGTGGCTCTTCTAAAACTTGCGCTTCCATGGGATCCTTCTTGTTCCTCGGCCTACCCCTTCTCTGAGGCATTTTTTGTTGGGGAGGGGGGGCTCCTACTATCTTCCCTTCCTGTTCGAATCCCTCCACTTCATATTCTACATGATCTGATCGAGTCTTCTTTGTAGGTACAAGAATAACTCCTTTCACGTCTTTGGGTATGCCCGTCATAGGTGAGAACGACTCCCAGTATTTTTGGGGCTCGGAACTTGCAGTTTTTCTTCTCCCCACACGTTTCCTTGCACTCTGAGAAGTCTCCATGGTGCGATAAATGTGTATTTTGCATGCAGTATATCTAGCAAATGCACAGGGGGAGAACTTTGAACAAACTGGACTGTTAATGGGAATTGAAAATAGAGTTTGGTCTTGGTTCTGCGACTAGAGAGAGTGTTGAACGTCTAAGATTTATAATGAGTTCAACAAGAGAGGAAATCATGCTGAAGGACAGAGAATTCATGGCGACGAGATGTTCCAAGTTGTGTTGCATGTTTTCCATGGAAAATCCCTACATGTAGGATACAGGTGATAACATTTCCTGGGTATGCATGATACGAACGTCATAATTTTTCATTCCCCTGGCTTTCATGATGAATTGATAATAATTGTTGTACTTGATGATGTGATTTCCATTAACCACTTGACTTGACCTAGGCATGTAGAGACTGGTTTCTCAACGAGACTCGACTCTCTTGGAAAAGACATACCCGTACCACTTATATGAGTTTCGACTCTGACATCCCTTCCCGTTTTCAAGGGTCAACCAACCACTTGATGACTTCGACTTCACGGTGCTACATACATGACTTCACATGTTTGGACACATGGGTCACAACATGACTCAAAACCGACTCTTAAATGGAAATAAAAATCGTGGCACTAATAGTTGGCTCCAACATGGATGTTATCCTCCCTGTGAGGTAGCAAAGAACAATAGACCAAGTGCCTGACCATTGGATTTTATTTGACCTCTAGACTCTAAGAAAAATAAATGATAGACGAAAAACAAACTAAACCTATCAACGCAGCTTCTAAGACTTCAGCATAAACTTAGGGCCTTCACTTTGGGCTTCCATTTTCTGCTGAACTGCTAACTCAACACAAAAATAAAATGACTATTTACAATGACAAATGACTTAAACAACCTTTATTTTGTTAATTAATGCTTGAGGAACCTGACTTTTACAAGCCCCCAACCAAGACATTCTCCATCTAATCCTTCCAGGAAATAAGCATTGTCTTCGCAATATGTGCTGATTTTGGAAGGACATGTCCAAAGGTGGTCAAACTTTTTGTGCTTCCCTTTACCTTCATTTCTCACGTCCCATCTCAACACCAAATATTCGACCTAAAAATATTCATACTTCGAATGCTTGTCGAAAGCCTTCTTTAACTTCTCTTGATGGAGCTATGATCAATTGTACACCTACTCTCTCTCCTATTACGTGTGAATTAGGTGATTAATTCTCCTCTGTGCGGCATTTGGCTCGACCTCTTGTTCTTGCAACAGCTTCCTGACGGGCGGTCCCAGTGAAGTAGGGAAAATTGCATTCACGTCGTAAATGATCTGTAAAGGTGACGTTGATATAGAATTCTTGGTGGTAACCTGATCTTCCCACAACATGTAGATAATATTTTTATGCC
>JASDQU010105095.1:146026-161949 GCA_032191745.1 Picea mariana
GAGGTGCCTGCGTAGTTTTTTATTCTTGGGGGCATTCTGATAGATCGGTGATGAAATTCATTCCTACAGGGTTGCAGTCTAAATGCGCCATTAACTTTGCGAGACCCTGACCTTTGTTCATATTTATAGGCTTGATTTCAATATCGTATTCTAACATGGTCGCTATCCACTTGCCTCTCCTTCCTTCCAAGTCAGGTTGAGTCAGGATATCCTTTATTGAACTATTGGGTACACAAGCAATGACATGGGAGTGAAATATGTATGTCATGAATTCTTTCAAGGCTTTCACTAAGGTGTACACCTATTTTTCCATAATTTCATACCTGAGTGGAGCATTGAGCAACGTCCGGATGAAATAAGATATGGGTTTTTCAAAACCCTATTCGTCTTTCTATAGTAGTACACCGGCAATAGTGTGTTCTGAGGTGAATGAAAACATGAGGAAATATTTCTTAAAATACAAGATGGCTAGTATAGGAGCTTTAGTTAGTGTCACTTTGATATCTTCAAAATACTTCTTGGCCTCCGGGTTCCACTTGATCTCATTTCCCTTCCTGATCATGCAAGTAATATGTTTTATGATTCCCTCCAAGTTTGGGATGAATCTCCTCAAGAAGTTTACCTTACCTAGGAAGGATTGCACCTCATTTTTACTACACAGGGTGTCGATCTCCATGATCCCTTCAACCCTTTTGGGGTCTTTCTTAATGTATTCCTTGGAAATGATGTGCCCCAACAACTTTCCTTCTTCTACCACGAAGTGAGACTTCTTTGGATTCATTGATATGTCGAATTTTTTTCACTTATGGAAAACTCTCTTCAGGTGCTCGAGATGTTGTTTGTTGGAGGTAGAGTATACAATGATGTCATCTAGATAAATCACAATGATTTTTTCCTTTTCATCAGCAAATGCAATGTCCATGGCCCTCTGAAAAGTGGCTTCAGTGTTCATTAGGCCGAACGCCATCTTGGAGTACATGAATGTTCCCCATGGAGTTGTGAAAGTCGATTTCTCTTTGTCATCTGGGTGGACCATGATCTGATTATATCCTGAGAATCCATCCAGCATAGAAATCTTATTGGACCCCACCACTTTTTTCAGGATGTAGTCCATTTTAGGAAGGGGGTAGTGGTCCTTGAGAGACACTTTATTTAAATTTTGGAAGTCTACACACAGTCTTATCTCGCCACTTTTCTCTCTTAAAGGTACCAGATTAGCTACCCGTTTTGAGAACCTCAAAGAAACAATAATTTTAGCATCGAAAAGATTATTTACCTCTTTCTTGATCAACGGAAACAATAGGGGATTTATCTCTCTCAGCTTATGTTTGAAAGGTTTCTGATCTTCCTTGAGAGGGATAACATGTTGGATCACTTTCATTTCATACACTTTT
Organism: Picea mariana; assembly: GCA_032191745.1. Lineage (NCBI taxonomy): Eukaryota > Viridiplantae > Streptophyta > Pinopsida > Pinales > Pinaceae > Picea > Picea mariana. The sequence goes on from JASDQU010105095.1 coordinate 147,421, forward strand.
AGGTCATCGTAGCTCCATGTGAAGACGTTCGAGAAATATTTAATGATCTTTACTTAGTCTTTCTTGACCTCTAGACTGAGTGTCTAGGATAATTTTACCATCTTTAGGTTCTCCGTAGTCCCGATATTGCTGTCTTCAACATATTCTTTGTTTGCAGTGATCTTGGGGTTCTTAGCCACATCATTTTCGTCAAACAGCTTATCTAGTGACACCAACCCCTTTGGAATAATATTGTTTTTCAATTGTATTATGTCCCTTCCCGCGATCTGGTTTTGGAAAGGGTCGTCGTTACTGCATGCATCCGCGCTTTCATATTCGTCGCCTCTACATTCCTCGTCAATGTTTGTATTAGAAAACTTGTCACTCATAAGGAGGAATCTTTACACATGCTCATCATCATCAAACACTTTCTAGTGTTTGATATTATCAGGCACTGTCGTCCTGTGCTTCACCTCGATTTCATATTTTTTTTTTGGGAAGATGGGGATCTTAAAAACCGAGGTCAAGGTGGCCAGTGCATCGGTGATCTGATTTTTCTCTCTAGTGATAGCAGATAGGTCATACTCTGAGAATACTTCGAGCAGTTCCAAAGCCAAATTCTTGTATGCTCTCAGCCTAGGGTGTTTAGTCTGATATACACCCTTTACCTGATTTATGATCTGCTCAGAATCTTTGCACACTGATATCTTCTGTGTGCCCAATTCTTTCAGAACTTGTAAGCCCAAGATTAGTGCTTCATACTCGACCATATTTTTAGTGCATTCAAATGCGAGCTTTTACGAGCATAGCTTTGTGCTTTCTTCAGGGGGGCTCACCCATATGTCGGCCCCATCTCCTTCTCTGCTGACTGCATCATCAAAACTCATGTTCCACACCTTGTTTTCTACGTGGTATTTTGGGTCAGCGCATTCTATTATTTCCTGTGTGATCTTCTCATCAACTGTTATGATGGCAGTCAATTCTTTCTCTTCGAAACTTGGGTCAATGTAGAATATAGAATAACCCACCTTAGTGTCGACTACGTATATGGGATGATTGTGTGGCTGTGTCTTGTTGCTTACCATGTATTTCAGCAACACTTCTCTGTACAAAATTCTGTCATGGAAAAAAATAGGTATAGTGGCATACGACATATCCATCTACAATGTGCCCTTCAACTTCGCAGCCCATGACCTCGAGAGCATCATGTCGAATTTTGGGGGTATGTCTATGATGAACACATCCATGATCATGTTCTTAGTGGGGATTTGAGCCAACAATACAACTAGGTCTTTGATAAGGCCTAAACACTTGAATTTACTCAAATCAAAGGAGAAAAGGTATTTGTATGTCTTGGTGACATCCAAACCTAGTTCATCCATGATCACCTTCAGCATGAGGTCGTGTGACGTGCTAGAATACAGAATGGCATTATGCAAGGTCATGTCATGGATATTCAGACTAACATAGAAAGAAGGTTCATCTTCGGTATCGCTTGTCTCTTCAATGCGCGAACCAAAAAGGATGGAAGGGTGATCGTCTTGAATATTCAGAGTATCAGGGGTCCGCCCCACTTTTAGTATTTTAATGATTTATTCCTGATACTCGCCCTTTCTAATAATTTCATTGAACGGGATAGAGATTTTTATTTTGGCCATATAGTGTTAAAAATTGAAAGGGGGACAAGTTTTATCTACATCTTTTCCGCTCGCCTCTCTTCCTGTCTCCAAATCTTTCTTGGGGACCTCCTCCTTTGACTTAGCTTATCTATCGCATCCTTGGTCGCGTTGTCTGACCTTGGTTGGAACGTGGAAGGGGTGTCCACCAGAGGCTTCCTTATGGGGTTCGTTTTTTGCGACTCGGTAGGAAGGTCTTTGCTACAGAGGTTGTACTTCTTTTGGAACTACATGATGGTGTTTTGATAACCTTTCCTGAATTCTTCTGTCTCCCAAGATGGCACATCATATGTTTCAAGTATCATATCATCATTGGCCTCTGGCATGAAGTCTTTGTTTCTTCTCATATACCGATCGTGCTTGCTCTTTGTAAAGAACACGCGCGAGTTTTGGTCATCACAACAATGCATCTAGTCGTCGAATGTTTGGTCAAAATCCTCGTCCGCACAGTCATTCTAGAAAGGAGGTCATGTTTGATGGTCACCTTGATCCCTTTTCTCTTTCTATTCTCTCTATCTAATATGAGGTATTTGACCCATTCAGAGGTTCTGATTCCTTGGAGGTGGGTCGTTCTATTCTCGGACAACAGGTTTGTTTCCCATGCACATTCTCTCCATCAACTTCTCCATGGTCTTCATCATCATGTCGAATTTATCATCTGAGGACAGTGACAACATTACTCATTATAGCATCTATATTCATTAATATTTTTCTCTTAACAATAGGGCGAGATCATTTTCGAAGGACTCAGCATAGCGCAAATGCGCAACACCAGGGTGCATCTTGAATTCTACAGGGATCGATTTGTGCACTTTCAAAAAATGGGCTGAGAATTATTTCACCATCTCTTCCGGTGCTTTCTTCATGTTATTGTATTGCGTCAATAGCTAAAAAGGTTTTTTCTTGTCTCCCCATTTATCTAGGAATGACGTCTCGAATGCAATGAAGACCCGAATGCTCGTGGATGGGAGAGATTTGAACCATTTTATTACATCTCCCGAAAGAATTTGTGCAAACAAACTCATTTTTTCACCTGCGTAGTCCACCTCCTCCAGGTTGATGAAATCATTAAACCAATCCAGGTGCCTCTGAGCGGAAACATTTCCCTGAGCGTCGTAGACCCTAATCCTCTGGCTATAATTTTGAAGCAAGTCATGCAATTAGGCAGGCAGGATGAGGGGAGTGAATCTGGCAGCCATAGCCCTAGGAGGATTCATATTCTCAGGGATTTTACTTGATACTAGGGCTCAGAATGTTTTTGGGTAAAAAATAGTCTCGTCCAAACTGGTTTCTGACTTCGACCTAAATAGAGTTTGCTCGAAGAATGTGTCAAACTCAAGGTCGTCAATGCTCTGCACGTCGTATTTGAGCAAGGACGGGATTTCATCCAGGTAATAGAATGGGTCCAACGCTTTCTCTCTAGCCTTGCGTAGAATCTTCTCGGGGTCATACATAGGCTTCGAGGGGTTTGGGTCAAGATTTGCTATGGTGTAAATCATTTTTAGAGATAGGTTTCTTAAACTGTGCTACTTGGAGCTACTGATCTATTTGGACTGGAGTCTCCAGGGTAAGATTTTGTAGACAGTATGGATGTTTGTCTCTCAGTTACCCTCAGGGTTCAAACTGCAACATTTTTCGTTCTCCCAAGGAAAATTTGTTCAACTTCACCCCCAACAACGGCGTCGAAATGTTAGCACTCTATAAATATGTTCGGCTAATAAAAAAATGACGAAGGTAACTTTTTCAACCAACTTTGAGACTTGAAACTAGCCTTTCGGATCTAGAGAGGGCTCTCTCGAAAATGGCATGGTCTCCGCACAAGATATGACTTTGAAAATGATGGCTAGATTTAACACCTATGATATAATGGGTTCTGGTTATATTGGCACAAGAAAGTAAGACTTTGGCTATGGGGCCGGTCTGAGGAAAAGATGGGACAAATGACTCAGTGACTGAACTTAAGAGGATAAGTCTAGGCGAGCAATAGCCTTCGGTGTAAAACTGTAATGTGTGGTGGGAGAAAATACAGGAAGCAACTTGGAGCATCATTGCTGGCGAGTTTAGAGTTATCTTTAGAAGAAAACATTTTGTCTAAGTGGCGTGAACAAGGGGCATTGTATAGCAAATCTGCAGGTTCAAAAATTCATTCTGAAATAGACAGAAAATGATATGAGTAAAAGATGACAGGAATCACATACGTAAATAGAGAAAACACAATACATTCAACTACTACAACTAGAATCTTTTCGTCAAGTTACAGAACCTTTGCATTAAATTCTAGTCAAAACTCATATTACATACAATAGTTATTGTCTACTAAATTTTCCAACCAACCTGGCTTACATCGAAAAGATGAAATATATGAATGAGGGCATCGATTGGGCTACCCCGCCTCCTAACTGCTAACCCTAAAATAGGATAACTGAGCATCATGCACTAGAGACTCTTCGCATGGTGCTTTCCAAAAATAGACAATAATCACGTCTGTTCACTCGAGACCGTTTGTAGGTTTGCCATGGGAATCTGATCATTGGTCAGGCTTTGATACAGAGAAGGATGTGTTGTTTTATCCCTTTGATCAGGTGTCCCAGTGAAAAAGTGTCTATCAGGAGCTTGTTGTCTGCTATAATGACTCTGATTTGTGTTACGCACTCATTTGTTGGAGGAGAGTGCGTAGGCAAGCGGATATTTGATTGTCATGGTCGTTATCAAAAAGGTATAGTACTTTGAGGAAACATGTCCTTCAAAACTACCAAGATTTGTCTTATGTTTTTCGAATCTAGAATGAACACCTGCTAAACTTGCTTTTTCTGCGCACTAGCGAGAGCCATGCGAGCTTCCTTCTTGGTCACTTCGCCTTTTCTAGGATGCTCTGTATGCCTTTCTTCCGTGAGTCTTTGTGCTTCACGACCATGCGCTGCTAAAAATTCCATAGTCTTTGTCGCTAGCTACTGCCTCAATTCCATTTTTTCCTGATAGAGTTCAGTGATAGCCAGCTTTGCCTACTTCAGTTGTTGAGATGGCTCTTGATCATTCACTCCTATGATATCTTCTCTCCTTGTTCTACTCATGTTTTTGCGGCTCGATCCTCCAGTAGGTTCTATCCATATGGCATACATGAGTAGTTCTTCAGTTACCGATCTAGCCCGCGACTCTTCTAAAACTTGTGCTTCCATGGTCTCCTTGTGCTTCCTCGACATACCCCTTCTCCGAGGCATTTTTTGTTGGGGAGAGGGGGCTCCTATTGTCTTCCCTTCCTATTCAAATCCCTCTTCTTGAAATTCTATGTGATCTGATCTAGTCTTCTCTGTAGGTACAAGAATAACTCCTTTCACGTCCTTGGGGATGTCTGCCACAGGTGAGAAAGACTCCCAGTCTTTTGAGGGCTCAGACCTTGCAGTTATTCTTCTCCACATGCCTTTCCTTATACTCTGAGAGGTCACCATGGCATGAAAAATGTGTATTTTTCATGCAATATATCCAGCAAATGCACAGGGGGAGAACTTTGAACAAACTGGACTGGCAAGGGTAATTGCAAAAGGAGTTTGGGCCTGATTCTGCGACTGGAGAGACTATCAAACGTCTAATATTTATAATGAGTTTGACAAGAGAAGAAACCATGCTGAAGGAAAGTGAATTCATAGCGACGAGATGTCCCAAGTCAAGTTGCAGGTTTTCCATGGAAAATCCCCGTGTGTAGGATATAGGTGATAAGGTTTGTTGGGCATGCATGATACAAACGTCACGATTTTTCATTCTCCTGGCTTTCATGATGAACTGATAATAACTGTTGTACTTGATAATGTGATTTCCATTAACCACTTGACTCGACCTAGTCACATAGAGACTGGTTTCTCAACGGGACTCAACTCTCTTGGAAAATACATACTCATACCACTTATACGAGTTTCAACTCTGACATCCCTTCCCATTTTCAAGGGCCAAACAACCACTTGCTAACTTCGACCTCACAATGTTGCGTACCTGACTTCACATGTTTGGACACATGGGTTGCAACGTGACTCAAAAATGACTCTTACATGGAAAGAAAAATGGCGGCTCTAACATGCCCTACAGTGGGTCAGCCCGCACACATATGCGCCATGTCTAGTAAACATCTCGCGTACATATGCAGGCTGTTGAAACAACAATAGCGTCTGTGGTTCAAGGAACGTTTTTTGAAGAAGAGGCATCCATCCTCTTTCCTGTTTGAGTTTTTTACTTCTCAGTGTTTCTTGATAGAGTCCAGTGTCTTCTTCCTGTCAATAATGCCAACATTGTCTCTTCGTGTCTCATCAATCCTTTGTTTATTCGTAAGAAGATCAACCTTTTGCCTATCAATCATTGTTGTATGATCATAAGTACAACAACGTATAGCATCACAAATTCCAATAGCAAAACGAGGACCATTCATGATATTGAAATCGATACCCTTCTAATACTCCTCGAGAATATGTCAGTTTGCTTGTCTTTTTAAAGATTTCTTGTGTTTACTTCGAAAAGGGTTTTAGGCGAGTCTTTGAGTTTTTGATTAGCATGTTTGGTGTCTTTAGTGACTCCCTACAATCCACAGTGGGCCAGAGGTCTATTTCAGTCTTGTCTTGTATTTTTCTTTTTCCCCTTTTGTTTGCTTTAAAGAAAAGAAGAAAAAAAATTATTTCGCGTTTTTCTTGTTTGAAGCATTTTCAAATAAAAAAAAAAAAAAATCTTTCTTAGTTTGGTAAAGCAGTTAGGGTTAGTTGTTTTACTTGAAAGGAAAAAGAGTTCAATTTTTAATTTCTTTACTGATTTCTTAGAACTTAACTTTTAAGTAGCTAGTAATCGAGTGAAATTTTGTTTTAAGTCTTCTTGTTAAAGATCTTGAAGAGAGTTAGTTATGAAAAAGTTGGTTTAAAGAGTTAGTTGCAAATATTTATTGTTAACTAGAAGTAATTTTTCTTTCAGTTTCGTTTATTCCTCCTCTTTTCGTCTCTCATACACATCACTAGTTTCACTACCATATCCTTTGAGTTAAAACAAGCCATTTAAAATGAACGCTAATTAAAATTAACTAGACTTTTATATTTGTAGGGTCAATCAATTAGTTCAGGGTAGAACCTTGAATTAGGTTGGAGAGGAAACTCTTCAAGGCTTATAAACAAACATTAGAGTCAGAGCTAGTGAGTGTAAAAGTCTAGTGACGTGGAAGTTATCTGGCACCCCCCTCTAACACAGGGGATAAACATGAGGTCACATGAGGAAAGGTAGTGGAGATAACCATCCAAATCCAGATCAAATATAGCGGGGAACGCATATTGAGGATATGTCATGGGATACTGTCATTTGCATTTTCCTACAGAGCTTTGTGGACCTCGAATCCATTCAAAATGCTCAATTGTCTTCCAAACCTCTTGCTTTCAATACCCTCGGTAGGTTTCAGACTTGTTATCCTGCTCATTGCGATCCAACTGACTATCGATTGTACCCTCCTGGTGATTGATCGCGAGCTGGGAACCTAGTTTCCTTTATTCTAGGGACTTACACAAGTGACTGCGAGGGTATACCGTAGTACCTAGGCCATACGTCAGGTCACACTTTGTAGAGTATACCCAGAGGGTGCTTCTGTGTTCGAATTGCACTTGCACCAATAAGTTGCTCTAGTGTTGGTTGACGTAATTGTTCTTCCAACTACATAGTGGTTTGCTTGGTTTATCTTATAGGAAATTTTCTAGTGTGTGCTTGGTTTTAAACATTAGTTAAAGCCTTACTGTGTCATTGATCTTTTCACAAAGTGGAAGATCAAGAGATCTATTTGTCGTGAAGGCTTCAGGTCCTACCTTCATTTGCATTAGATCCACCACTGCCACCATTATGGTGAAGACTTGACTAGCAAGGGTCATACAAAGTGATCAGGCCATAGGAAACTGTGCCCAATCCTGCTCTGAGAGGAGATTACTTGAATCCAAAGAAATGTATTGTTACTAACCTTGGAGCGGAAGCTCTCAGGTTGTTTAACCCTCTGATCATTGACTTGTCGATGCCAATCTTGGTACAAGTTGTCCCTCTAAGGGTAACACCTTACGAGCGTCAGATATTCTTGCAAGAAGCTATGGAATAAAATGTTTCTACTTCGTCAAGGAATCCTCACACTCCCCCAACAGTTGCCACCACAGGGGGCATTTCGTCTCCTAATGCACCTTCATCGGTCCGGACCATAGTGGTCTCGACCCCCTCTACCTCGGGCAATGGTCTGATACCATCAACAGTGGCGACCACTGCTCCGTTCATGCAGAGTGAGACAGGCCCTCCCTTTTCATACAAGATTCTCGTATTTGATATGAACTATGTCCTTACCTACTCCACCCTACATACCATGGGTCTAGGGGCAGGGAGCTCAAAGTATCCCCTTGCAAGGGTCCATGGGGGGCACCTTAGCCTCCTATAACTCTATCCCTTATGGTGGGGCGCATATACCTCCTTCGTCCCCCTTGCTTGGCGGCGCTTTCCAGCCACCCATCGGGCCAAACACGAACTACAACTTGTTTGGAGAAGGAAGTCTAGGAAATTCTTCCTACACCACGTCAGTGGGTTCAATGTCATTCTCTTTGTTTGGCACATTTGGTAATAACGCTTTTTCGTCAGCTGCCATCTCGGCCTGGGGAAACCCTCGTTTTGGACAAGAGAATCATGTGCAAGGTATTATTCCTACCCAAGGGGGGAAAGTACAGGAGTTTTCTCCTCACAAGGACTTTGTAATCCTTGGCAGGGATCAGTTCCCTTGTCAGGGATGTTGACTGGGGGAAACCCCTTCCATGGTCAATGGAACCCCAGGCAAGGCTCAATACCTATGCCCGTCAGATCGGTAGAGGAAACCCTTTCGAGAATCTTTGGAACACAACGTGGGGAGAAATCCCCACCCAAACCTCGACGTCCAATTACAGGAATTAGTCAATGATGCCCCAGCAAACATAGTTTCTGTATGCTGGTCAAGGCCATGGTGTTTACCAGAACCTTGGCTAGTAGCCCAAATTTTCCTGGAAACCGAGTGCCAATCAAACTCTAGGCTCCCTTTTTCCTGTACATACAACCCAGCCCAAACTACCATTTTTGGCAACGTTACACTTGATAGACTTATCTAGCATGCTTAACGACCCGATTTTTCATGATCCGTGTTGGTCCCCAATGCTGACTAAGTTTCCCTCGAATATCCCAAAATTTGAAGGCAAGCCTGGTGAAGACCTAGGTGATCACGTAACAACTTTCCACCTATGGTGCTCATCAAACTTGTTGTAAGACGACTCTGTACAATTGATCATGTTTCAACGCACTCTTATCAGGGGTGTCATGAAATGGTACATTGAGCTAGACTACTTAACATATTCTTACTTTAGTGATGGTTTTCCTAAACCATTTCCAAATACCCATGAGATATGATTTTGGCATCGACCTGTTGGCCAACTTTGACCAGACTAAGGTCGATCATATCTCATATCACATCTAAGAATGGCAGCGTCAGAAGAGCTTGATCAAGGTACAGGTCCCACCGTCTTTCCTGCTGGACTGGTTCCTAAAGTCTTTGGTACCTCAGTTATCCAAGGAAGTTGCAACATCAGGAGTGTTTTCAGAGGAGGAGGTGATAATGAGAGCACAACAACTCAAACTGATATACTCTCAGTCTGGCTTACTCTATGATCTTTTTCTAGATGTGCCAAGGTACATCCTTGACAAGGCCAGAAAAAAGTCTAGACCACATGTCAATGGTATAGTTGGTTCAGCACAAGGAAATTCCACTGATCATCTCTCAAATCAATTGCAACAATTGTCGATACAGCAGACACCGACAAGCCAGACCTCTAGTTCGGTTGTTCCCCCTACCCAAATGCCAGACATACACAGTGTGCAGTCGACAAACCCGAAGGCCAACTAGCAACCTCACGGAAAGAAAAAACAATGAAACAAGAAGGGTAAGGGGGATAAGAAACCCAAAAACAATGTTGGAGGAGGCAACAGAAAGAAGATATAGTTGAAGTATTTGTGTAACCTTTGCATGGAGGACCATCTGACTCACTTGTTCCCTCGACTTGCAAAGGCCCAAAATTTATTGGCGATGCAGCAACCTGATGTGTTAACCAACCCATTTCCACATGGGAAAATATGACTCAAGCCTCTTTGAGCACGAATGGGGGCAGTTAGGTACCCCCTCTGTCTTCTAGTAATCCCTCAACCATGAATGTTTATATGATGAAAGGTGACGCTTGTGTAGAAACCGGGTCACATGATTATGGAATGTCGGAATATGTCGAAAAGGGTAAAGAGGCCACAAAACCACCTATTCCTCTCCAAATTGAAAGGACGATGGGAGAAACAATGACACGCATCCCGAAATAAGTGTTCAAGAAAGCTTCTCATAATCCAAATGAGAGGGCCACCTAGAACTACTTTGTGGTGGAGGATTTGTCACAAACCCCTTGTGTGATGTCCTCTTTGGAGGTCCTCCAGAGATACCCTTCACAGAGAAAGGATTTTTTATCCACTTTGGGTTCTATATAGACTTGTAATGTGGGAATGATCATTCTCGATATGACCAACTTGAAACCTCGTCTCCCTTACCACATTTCATTTCAGATTGTAGTGGCTTACCCCATGAAATATTTTACCCAGAATATTTTCCATACTGTGGTTGATGAGGGTGCCTCGACCTACCTAATGTCGTTGGCGTGTTGGAAGGCCATTGGTCAACCTGTTTTTTCTTTGTCACCTACCTTGCTTACTTCTTTCGATGGTTGTTCTTTCAGAACACATGGAATCATCCCTTCTTTCCCCATGCAGTTAGTAGGGAAGACTGTGTGCGTCGAAGTTGAAGTGGTTGATGTGCCTCTCAACTACAACCTTATGTTAGGAAGGAGTTGGACCTATGCAATGCATGGAGTGGTTTCCGTATTTTTTTAAGTCCTATTGTTTACACATGAGGGTCGAATCCTAACCATTGACCAATTGTCCTTCTCCAAGCCTGACCCTTCATCGGGGGCATCCATGGTCCCGATGATTGATAACCCTCAGCTCGACATCATCAATGTGGGGGTTGGTTTTTTCCCACCATTGATGGGTACGCTCAATTACCTGCCTCCTTCTGGCAATGTCAATCTTATATCGGTTGTCCCCAACCAACCTAGGGCTGAAATTTTTCAAGTATCGTCGTTTCGAATGACTTACTTTCACGATTCGTGGACACTTCCTTCCCCATCAGCTATGATGTAAGGGACAGGGAATCCTAGCATGGTCATTCCCTTTTCCACGCCATAATTTGCGTACAGTATTGTCCAGCAAGATTCTGTCAACCCCGATCTGACTCCCACACAAGAGTTAGATCCAGTTCTCGATCTTATTTGGGCTCAAGGTTCCCTCACCACTATAGATTATTAGACTTGGTATTGCCCTCTGATGAGGCAATTACAAAGGCATTGGTTAGTCTGGACATACCTTGGGATGATCTCCATCACATATCTTATTTTCCCCCAAAGTTAAGAAGAATAGAGGCAGGTGAATTCATGTTGACTATGACTAGAGACAAGTCTTGTCAGGTTAATCCTCTGGCTATGCACATAGTTTATGCCGAGGGTAATATGGAAACCATCGATGAACCAATACCTATAGATATCTCCAGAACCCCTGACGTTGTGGAGAATGTTTTCGTCGAAGCAGACTGCTCCCTCGAGGAGATTTAAATATATACAAACTTATTTAAAGAATTTTGCGACGTTTTTTCCTGGTCTTACGAGGAAATTCAAGCATCGATCCAAGAATCGTCAAACATGAGATAGTGACTTATCCTGATGCCAAGCCGGTCCGACAGAATATTTGTCTCATGAATCCTCGAAAAGTAGTAGCTATTAAGGATGAAGTATAGGAACTTCTTAAAGTCAGTTTCATCTACCCCGTATAGTTCACGCAATGAGTGTCAAAACCCATTCTGATTAACAAAAAATAGGGTATGATTCGTGTGTGCATGGACTTCCATGACTTGAATAAGGCATGTCCAAAGGATAATTTCCCCACCACATTCATTGACTATATTTTCGATGAATGGGTAGGTTGTGAGGTCTTTTCATTCATGGATGGATTTTTGGGATACAACCAGATTCAGATTAAACCCGAAGACCAACATAAAACATCTTTCATCTGTCTGTGGGGCAAATTTTCTTATCGTAAGATGCCTTTTGGCCCAAAGAATGTTGGAGCCACTTTTTAGAGGGCCATGTCTTTTTCTTTCCACGACTTGAGACATATAGTCAAGGCTTATCTTGATGATCTAGCAGCACTCTCTCGCAAGAGATCGGATCATCCCACACACCTTCGACTAATCTTCGAACGATGTCACTACTATCGGATTCCCTTGCATCCTAAAAAGGTTTCATTTATGGCTAACGTTGGGTCTTCATTTAGGTTTCATAGTTTTGACAACAAGGATCATGGTCGATCCTCTTAAGGTTGAGGCGATAGTTTAGTTGCCTCCCCCATGCACAGTCCCTCAACTTCAAATCTTATAGGGGAAAGAGAACTTTCTTCATCATTTTATCAAAAACTATGTCAAGATCACTAAAGGGTTCATTTGTTTATTGAAGAAGGGAGTCCCTTTCTATTGGGAAAAATCCGCTCAGCGCTCGTTCAAGCATTGAAACGTGCCCTCACATCTGCCCCTCTGCTCCAGCCTCCCAATTATAATAAATATTTATTATTGTACTTGGTCGTTGTTGATTCGACCATCGGTATGGTCTTGGTTCAAGAGGACGATCTGCTCAAGGAGCATGTGATTTATTACCTGAGTCGAGGCCTGGTTGGGCCAAAACTCAACTACTACCATGTTGAGAAACTTGTGTTGGCAGCAGTGCATGTTTTCCAATAGTTTCTTCATTATATCTCGCTTCGCAAGACCACCGTCATTGTGGTTGTGAATCCATTTCAATATGTGTTGACACGACACATCATTGGCAGAAATATCAGTATATGGATTGTTATCCTCCAAGAATTTGACTTGAATTTTGTTTTCGTGAAATCCAAAAAGTCACTAGTCTTTGCAGAACTTATTCCAAAACTTCCAGTTGAATCAGGTGATGTTAAGCCCGAGGAATCGCCTATTAAAGGAGATATTTTTCTGATCGCATCTTCAGACCCCTGGTATGGAAATATACTTGTCTATCTCTAGACTTTGAAGTGCCCCGCTTCTACTTCTTGTGACGAGCGTCGACGAATTCGCTATCAGACACAAAACTATCTCATACTCGATGACACTTTGTATCATCGAAGTGTAGATTGTATTCTTCGTCGATTCCTTATACACGAAGAAGCAGAAATCATTCTTAACGACATCCACACTGCAGCATGTGATGGTAATTTTTCTGGGTTGGAAACGTCCCAAAATATTCTATGAGTCGGTTACTTTTGGCCTACGTTAATCAAGGATTGCGTTGAGTCGGTCAAGAAGTGCCACCTGTTTCAGATCTTCTCTCGGAAGATGAGGGCACATCCTGCTCCCATGTTTCTCGTCATTGTCGTTGGTCCTTCACCAAGTAGGGGATTGATTTTACTACATGCCACCTGGCTTCAGCCAGGGGGCACCGTTATATCATCGTAGCGGTAGACCACTTCACAAAGTGGGTCAAGGCTATGCCAACGTTTAACAATGATGGTGAAACAATATCTCTCTTTGTTTTTAACCAGATAGTAGCAAGGTTTGGCATCCCAAAGGATATTGTCACTGACCATGGTAGTCACTTCCAAAACAAAATTATTTCTAAGTTAACATCAAATATTGGGTTGAGGCAAGAGAATTCATCACCCTAATACCCACAAGAAAATGGTCAGGTGGAAGTTGTGAATAAGTCCCTCTAGACTATTCTGCAGCGAACAATCAATTATTCCAAGTCAAATTGGAATTTGATGTTGTACTCGGTGTTATGGGCCTATCGAACATCTGTAAAGACTGCCATCGGTTTCTCACCTTTTCAACTCATTTACGAGTTGGAAGTAGTCTTTCCTATAGAGTGCCAGATCCCATCTCTAAAGTTGGTAGTAGAGTTATTTCCAGACACTTCACCGCTTGAGGAACTCCTATTATATATCGAGAAGCTCAATGATAGATGTCGTGATGCAGCCTTGTCCAACGAGGCTCACAAAAAACAAGTCAAGTGTCAATATGATTGATCTGTTCGTTCTTAGATTTTCTTTGAATCTGACCTTGTCCTAGTCTATGACCAAGATAAGGATCCCATGGGGACAAGCAAGTTCAAACCCCTGTGGTTCAAGCCTTTGATTGTGAAAGAGGTATTAAATAAGGGCACTTATCATCTAGTTGACTTTGAGGGAAATGCTTTGGTGGAGCTTGGAAATGGGCTCTACCTCAAGAATTATTACTCGTAGGTTGGTCCCCTGGTGACTTATTGTACATATGTATAGTTCTTAAAAAGTTGTTTTTGTCTTATTTTTTTATGGACGTGTCGTTATTTATGTCATCTTTTTCACTGTGGAAAATTTCAAGTGAATCGGAGGTGCTTTTTGGGTTCGTAGATGACGCTAGCCGACACACTGGGAGACTTGATTCCGCAACTTGGGTGATTTTCATGCCTCAAGGCCAGTTGCTATCTTCTGGAGGTATCTATCTAGGTGATGCCACAAACAATGTCGTTGAGTACAACGCAGTGATAGATTTTCTTCGTGAGGCTTTGTTGCATGGTATCTCTCACCTTCGGGTCTACTTAGATGCTCAGTTGGTTGTGTCCCAGTTAAATGGGGTTTATCATGTTTATGATCCTACTTTACACCAATGTTTCCTTAGGGTATGTATCTTAGAACATTGCTTTGATTACATTATGTATATCCATTTTCCTAGGAGATTAAA
>JASDQU010105095.1:185529-198193 GCA_032191745.1 Picea mariana
TGCCCTTGCTGATGATCTTTTCTGGATCAGGAATTGATGTTGTCAATGGGCCTTCTGGGTTTGCCCTGGTGTGAACTCTTTTGGGAGACACTTCGTCAATGGAGTCGCTAGATAGAAAATGTACAACCTGATAGTGTATACTTCTTGTCTATCATCAAGAACTAGATCTATGTCGTCTCCCAGAGAAGCTGAGCTTTGATCTCCTCTCCCCAGCAACGACGCCAATTTGTTATCACTCCAGGAAACTCTCCTAGGCTGTAAGTAGGAGATGCCTGGTAACTAACTCTTTTTGGAAATATTTTCTTAATATTTGATGTGGTTTTGTGGATCAAGATGAATATCTAAGGATCGGACTGTGTTTTCAAGACTGTCTAGGAATATAAAATCTCACAAGGCCTTCTAGCTATGAAGTCAGACAAGGTTTGATTAAATGGGTAAGGAAACAACTATTGAACCAGATTATACTTCATACCAACAAGCATAATGGGTTAAATAACCAAAGAAATATCTTATGATCATCAACTTAATCAATCAACATATGAGATGACAATCATATACAGATTGAATGAGCATTAACAAAGAACATTCACTCACAAGATATCAGAGACAGGAAAGAGAAATATGACAACACAACTGAGGGAAGCTTGAAATCTTTCATATAATAAGAATAAGTCTTTTTGTTACAGTGGCAGCATGATAGCACCCAAAATTGAACCCCTGGTTCCTCTTCTATTCTAATATTTATAACATTTCAAAGTAGTTCTCTCATCCTAAAAACATGGATCAAATCAACTAAAAATAGCAAGTAAAAATATGTTGCAAAAGAAGTGGGATGCTTCCTCAAAATGAGGTCAATCCCAGATTTGTCTCAATTGATTGTTGGTGATGTGTAGAACAACCTTCCAAGGCTAAATGATCATTCTTCAATGGAGACCAAGTCAAGTTGGCTGATGTGGCAAAGTATCCTGTCATTCTGTTCAACATAAATTGTCCATATACCTTTGAAATAACTCCTTTCTCCATCATATATCAAAAATAACTGCTAAACTGGATCTGATAATTCATTAGACATGCATTGGAAAAGGTTATGAATATTTTCATATCAAAAATCCCTAACTTGTGTAAAAACTCATTCAATTCTGGACACACAGACTTTCGGTGGTTGACAGGAACAGTTCCTGGGTGAGTTATCGACCGAAAGCACCTGTTTCGGTGGTTAATGAGCATAGTGGGGCTTGCCTAAACCACCGAATGTTGTGCTTTGAAGACCTTTCAAAATTGCAAAACTGACTGTTCTGAAACTTCCTTTAGCACTCAAGCTTTCTTGGATACTGTAGTCTTGATTCGAGTAGACCTTCGAACCTTTGTTGGCTGTGTAGGGGAATCTGTTACATCTATTATAGTTGTGGCTAAGTTAGCCAAAGTATCTAAACCAGTTTGTTCCTCCTCTGGTGATTCAAACTTCTTTAGCTTGAGCCTTAGAACCCTGAGCTGCCTGTATAATTTCATGTTTTCTCTGATTAACTTTTTGTTTCTACTTTTGATTGAATCATGTTTTTCTTTAAGAGTTTCGTTCTCTTTGAATAGTTCAGCAGAAGCTTATTGATTTTCTTGGTCTTACCTTTCTGAGGCCTGCTTGATGAGGCTTCTGGTTTTGGTTGTCTGTGTGTTTCTGAAGGCTTTGGTGGAGGTATATTTATCTTCAGTTTTTCATCTTGTTTGATCTGCAAGTTGTCCTGTGCTTTTGCCATTTCCTTCTCTGAATCAAAGTCACTACAAGGTAAGTTGAGAGGGTTTTTCCCTGTGACAAGGTTTCTGTCTTCAAACTTTAACTTCCTCTTGGTTCCTCCCTGCTTGCTGGGTGATGCTTTGATAGAATCCCTGGGCATTGAAATTCCCTTTCTCCTCCTGTGACTACTCTTTGGCGAAGGATCATTTCTTCATATAGACTTCTTTGCTTTAATCTCTAGAGGTTTTTCTGTCTGAAATTCATTCCAGAACAAAAAGAAACTCCATTCTATTTGCTTCCTCTGAAGAGCTTCTTTGACAAGGAGGGTAATCAACCCCTGATGTGATATTCTGCTTATAACTTTAGTAGGCTGAGTTTTTAACTATTTTTCCATCTTGATCAGGGTTCTATGAAAGAAATAAGGTATGTTTAAGTGTTCTCTTCCTGTGAAGTGGTTCAACAGTTTAAAATGGTAGTACATCACCCTGTTATATCGCCCTTCACAGGTTATGTATACCAAAATCGCCTTCAGCAGTGTCTACCATTTTGGCTCCAGATAGGACATGGGAATGTCCTTCTTCCATGTCAAAGTTTCATGGACCGGTAACAGATAGGACCTGAACTCAACATTTGAAGGTGAAGAGGTTTTAAACCAGAAATCCCCTGTCCTAGACAACCCTGTATATTCGGCAATAGATACTTCATCTATAATGAACTCTTCTCTGCCTATTTTGGCAATTCTTCCATCGTATGAGAGGGAAAATGCTTCAACAACTTGTTGGTGGAAGGTTATTAATTTCTCACAATATGAGAAAACTCTGACCTGTTTAAAGCACTCTACAACCTCTGGATGCTCTTCAAAATACCACATGCCATCTACCTCGGACCTTAAAGCAGGACTTACCTTCGACGTGACTCAATACCGACTATACCTGAAACTGTGGGGAATAAAAATCTTTGGGAGGTAATGATTCTGGAAAGTAGGAATACAGTCGATAACACTTATGCAAAAACCAGTAAAAATCGGGTGACAAAGCATATGATTAATAACTTGAATAAAAGACCTTCCCACTCTCGGATGACAATCTAGCTGAGAAATGCCGAAACTTCAGCTTTTCGGGGGCAATTGAATTACTGAAACTTTAAAAGAGAATGGTTTCCAATCTTACCTGATAACTCTTCTAAGTTTCTTTGACTCAGGCTGCCTGTTGAACTCGGAGACACTTCGACAATCAACGGAGAACATGGGATCGGAAATTTGAAAATGTGATTTGCTGATAAGATCGTGGACTTGTGATTATCTTCAATGGTATTCGGGATTCGTTACGACTCATTGAGTTTACAGATGAAGGGAAGATATGGTAATGATGACTGGAGTACTATCACTGAAATGGAGGGAATCTCGTACAATCATACCTCGCGTGGATTTGAAATAATATAATGGATAATACGCAGGTGCTTCGAACCTTTCGGGTGAACACCACGAATAAGAATCATCTCCCACGATGCGAGATTTTGGCGGTTGTATTCCTCATTATCGCAACAATTTTTTGACATTTGGCTCGTGTGAAAGCACGAGATTTCTTTTTTCCCCTTCAAATACATTCGGTGTATGCATGCCTTCTGCCTCGCCCCTTTATCTTCCGAAGATGAACACTTTCGGTGGTTAATGAGCACGCTGGTGGCTCGCCTAAACCACCGAATCCTGCTATTTTGTCAATTTCTTGACCGAACCAAAACCCACATGTCTTTTGGGATTATTTTGGAAAAATAGACTCTTTAATCTAATGATAAAAATTAGAAATCAAATTTAGGAACCAACCTATCATCTAATAATCAAATAAAACCAATGATTTATTTGGGGAGTTAACATAGTCAAAGTCAACAAAAAGGAAGCAGTAAGAGAAAAGCCCAAGATCTCGAAGACAACAAAAATTATATGCAAGTATTGTCTATAGGGAAAACAGACCAAGATAAATTTCAAGTCAAAGTAATACTACACAACAAAATCACTGGAAATTGTACATATTGATCTGGTTGGATTGACAAGAAAAAATGTTTGAAAGCTGAACAATACTTCATGCTACTAGTTGATGTCTACACAAAAATGACTATAGTTTTATTTCTAAACAATAAGTCAAATGCATTCGAAAGATTCATGACATATAAAGATATGGTTTAAACTGAGACAGAGTTGAAAATCAAGTGTTTGATATTAGACAATGGAGGAGAATTTACATCAAAGGAATTCATGGAATTCTATAGTGAGCATGGGATAAAGAGGAAATTCTTAGTAGCTAGGACACCTGAAAAAAATGGAGTTGTTCAAAGGAATAATATAATAGTACAGGAAATGGCCAGAACCATGTTAATGGATTCCAAGTTGACATATATCATTTGGGTACATGAAGTGCATACAATAGTTTACATTCAGAACATAGGGATGCTAAAAAATAATAGTGATAAGACTCCATACGAACTGTGGAAAGGAAGACCAAAAAATGTAAATCACTTTAGAGTTTTCGAAAGAAAATGTTACATCAAAAGAGAAGATGGAAGAATTGGAAAAGTTGATTCTCAAGTTGATAAAGGAATACTAGTTAGGTACTCAAGCAAAAGGAAAGCATACAAATTCTTCAATATGAGACTCAACAGAATAGTGGAAAGAATCAATGTGATGGTTGATGAGACAGATGGTTTTAATACAAAAGAAAGTAGAAAATATTCGGTGGAACGGGATCAAGAAGAATATTTGAAAGAAGAATAAGAAGAAGAGTAGCCAAAAGCAGAGAAAGAAAAATAGGACATTCAAGTACCTCCAAAGACACCCGATAGACAAGTGCATAAGAATCATCCATCAGATCAGATTATTGGAAATATAGATGCAAGAGTTGAAACCAGAAGAAGAATCTGTTCACTAGAACAAAAACATCTAGCACTATTGTCTACAATTGAGCCAAAATTTTTTGAGGAAGCCAACAAAGATGATAACTAGGTCAAGGCCATGGATGAAGAGTTAGATCATATAGAAAAGAATGACACACAGGAATTGTTTCCAAGACCAAAGAACAATAATTTCATTGGTACAAAGTGGGTCTTCAAGAACAAATTGAACGAAAATGGATAGGTTACCAGGAATAAAGAAAGATTGGTATGCAAAGGATACTCTCAAGTTGAAGGTATAGATTTTAAAGAGACATTTTCCCCAATGTCAAGGATGGAAGCAATCAAACTAATACTAGCTTATGCATGCTCCAAGAATGTTAAAATGTATCATATGGACATGAAATCAACATTCCTAAGAAAATATCTAGAATAAGAAGTCTACATTGAGAAGCCAGAGTTATAAGAGAAGGAAAGTTATGTTTTCATATTGAAGAAGGATTTACATGGTCTCAAACAAGCCCCCAAAGTATGATATTCGAGGCTAGACAACTATTTACAACCACAAGGGTTCAAGAAAGGAAATGTAGACAACAATCTCTACATAAAGATGGATTGAGACAATATATTTATTATTGAATTCTATGTAGATGACATTATATTCGAAAGTTACAATGATAGGTTGAGTCAGAAGTTTTCCAAAGACATATAACACAATTTTTAGATGTCCTTTCTTCGTGAGTTAACTTTATTTTTAGGACTACATATATGTCACAGAAACAAAGGTATCTTCATCTCTCAAGAAATGTATATCATAGAAATTTTGAAGAAGTTTGGAAGGACAGATTGCAATCCAGTCAGTACTCCTATGCAGACAATTTGTAAGTTAAGTAAGGATGATGATTCTAAGGATGCAGATCAAATACAATATATATCAATGATTGGTAGCTTAGTTTATGTGACAACTTCTAGATCGAATGTGATGTAGGAATTTGGACAAGTTGCAAGGTTTCATGTGGCACCAAAGGAATCACATGTCGTGGCAGTAAAGGGGATATTCATATATCTCAAAGGTACATAAGAGTTTAGTTTATGGTATCCAAAACGGAAGGTGTTGATATTTTAGTTATGTAGCTAGTAGTTATGGTTCTTATTTATTATTAAAATCATTTATTATATTAGATGCATATGTAATATCACTGAAAGAGAGACAATCACATAAAAAAGAGAGACACAAAGATTATCCTGGGAAACCCTCCAGGGGGACAAAACCCAACAACCTTCCTAAATATAGATTATCCAACTAAGAGAAATGATTCTCTCCAAGAGAGAACTAAGAGGGAAGAATATCCTCCTCTGCTCCTTCACTAGGAAAGAGTAGTGCACCACTTAACCAAGAGATACCAAGAGATAGACCAAAACCCTCCTTGATGTCGCACCTAGCTGCAATAGATACTCCTCCAAGACTTGCGCACTTTTCCTCTTTTTTGTAGAGCTCATGAGTGGGTGGATAAGTGAGGCACTAGCCCTCCTTATAAATAGTATTCTAGCCTCCCTAAATTAGGGCCTGGGCCAACTTGTCAATTTACCCTCTTAAATTACATTTAATTGTCAAGGCACAATAGGGCCGAATTTTACAAAGGCACAATAGGGTCATCTTAATAAATATAATATAATAACATTATTTAGGGTTTGTCTTGGTCAAATACAATAAGAATGTCTTCCAAAGATAATCAATCTTCAATAATCCCTCTTACCAAGGAAGGTATTATTCATGTCATGGTCATTATTATTTCTTCTATGCTTCTGCATACTTGGTTATTGTCTTGTTGTCAATCACAGATCTATATATCATAGGAAGTTCTTCACTTTCACTGAAATAACATACCATCATGTGTTCGGGTTACCAACCTATACTAGGGTAGCGTACCAACCTGTGTTGGGGTTACTAACTTGCATTAGGGTAGCGTACCATTCTACATTGGGGTTACCAACCTACACTAGGTTAGAGTACCAGCCTGCATTGGGGTTACCAACCTACGTTGGGGTTACCAACCTACATTGGGGTAGCATACCATCATGTGTTGGGGTTACCAAATTACACTAGGGTAGTGTACCAACCTGCTCTTGGGTAGCGTACCATCTTGTGTTGGGGTTACCAACCTGTGTTGAGGTAGTGTACCATCCTTTGTTGGGTTTACCAACCTACGTTGGGGTAGCATGCAAGCTTTCATTGTGGTCACCAACCTACACTAGGGTAGCGTACCAGCCTATGTTGGGGTTACCAACCTATGTTGGGGTAGAATACCACCCTACATTAGGGTTACCAACCTGTAGTAGGGTAGCGTACCAACTTTATTTGGGGTTACCAACCTATGTTGGGTTAGCATACCATCTTGTGTTGGGGTTATCAACCTACTTTGGGGTAGCTTTCCTCTACTAAGGATCTCATAAATTCCCTCTACTAGGGAATCAAATTACTTCCTGCTCCTGAGGAACACATCACTTCCTGCAACTAGGGATCACATCACTTCCCACTACTAGGGATCACTTCATGCTATTGGTGAAGTCTTTCTAGATCACTCCAATCTTGTCTCTAAAATACTCAAACTTGACTCTGGATAGGGGCTTGGTCAACACATCTACTACATGTTCGTCGTTGGAAATATACTAGAGTCTTACTGCTCCCTTTTGTACTATGTCCCATACATAGTGGTATTTGATCTCAATATGCTTAGACTTGTCATGACACATTGGGTTCATTGAAAACTTTATGAAACTTTGGTTGTCATAAAAGATACAAGTTTCCTTCAACTCAAGATCAATCAATTATGCAATCAAATTATGAATTCACACTGCTTCATCACAAGCTGACCATGTTGTCACATACTATGCTTATTTGTAATTGAGTGGCATATTGTTATAGTAATATTTGCCTCATCATTGCTATCTTGCACAGAGGGCCTTTTTTCCATTTCCCTATGCAGAATTATCAACCCCTTTTTGATAAATCTAGAGCCAAAAACATATATTTTTCCACATATACACTCCCTAACTTCTTTGAAAGATGTGTATACGCTTGATGCTCCACTACATCGCATGTATATCGATATTTGTGCCAGAAAATACAAAATGAGGTCGGGTTTACATGTCATGACAGAAGATCTCTGATCTTTGGCCTTCCATATACTGGAAACGTTCTGACTCGGCGCTTCAGTTGCATTCTGGAGGCTATAAGAGCACAATTTCGAGCTATGGAAAAGGAGAGAGAAAGCATTCAAATTTGAGAGAAAAGTTACTCTGGAGAAATTACTTCATATTGAGTCTGCATCCCTTTGTCCCTCAAGTCTGAACACAGTGTTAAGCCCCCAAGCTCTGCCCTTATTGTGAAGAGAATCTCTTTATCTCTTTGCTATGAGCTTGCCTTTGGTGGAGGATTGAAGTGGTGGAGTCCCAGTTGGAAGGAACTTGGTTTCTTGGTTTCGAACCGTACCGACACGAAAGTCTGTAATGTTGATACTTTTGTTGATCAATTATTAATATAAATACTCCTTTCTCGTCCAATCAATATCTTGCGAATATATGATTATTATCCATGGGCATGTTTGTAATGTTTATTAATGGATTGTGCTATCTGATGTGCTAACTCATTTTATATATTGTCACTATATACTTCCATTTCTTGTTTGTTGAGAACTTCTTGCAGGTATAAGGCTTTGGGTCAAAGTGCTCAATGGTGGAATGTCATCAAATGATTGGATCGAGGTAGGATTCTTCCTCGTATTTCACATTAGTTTATATAGAACATGTTAGAATTGAGTTGATTTCTGTAGTCATACCTGTCTATTGTGGTTTACCCTTGGCAATAGAGAGTTGTTCCCTTGTAACAGAATTGGCGACTCCACTGGGGATCGATCTTCCTTCTAAGATTTGAAGTATTTTTCCTTCTTACGTTTCTCTTTTTCCTTTGTATTTCTTGTCGTATCATAGTTGGATAGAGTCTGTTCACTATGGGTCTGAGTTTTCAGCCTTTTTACCTTGCCTAGCCTTGTTTTAAAAGATAAACGCCCTTTTTTCCATGACATCCATGTGTATACGCTTGATGTCCCACTAAAAGAGGCGTATATACGCCCTTTTCTCTTGAACAGGAGCGTATACCACTTCCCCCTTACTTGTTTTCTTGGTTTAGTGACTGTTGGGTAGGTTTTGAGGGTCACTAAGCCTTCTTGGGTCTCTGTGGTACCTGTTGAGATTATTTGGGATGACAGGAAACCTTTCTAGAGTTGAATTTCTGGGCGGCATCTTTCTCTTTGTTTTCCATTTTTGATTTGTCCTTGGTAGTTGGGTTGTCTACTTAGTTGCTTCGTATTCTTCTTGAGTGATTTCTTTTATACACAGTAGAAGTTATATATCAAGTCGCTTATCATTCCATGCATTTTCTTTTTAATTACATTACAAATACAAAAAAATAGGCATTTTGCATTGGTTGGTATTTTTGTCTTTGAGCCTTTATAATTAGCTTAGCGCATATAGCAAAAGATTGCATTTTACTGATGAGTTGCAGACTTAAAATTGAAGATTGCACTATTTTTATTTAACATATCATTCACTGAAAAGTTAAAGTTAGGCTTTGCACTATATCTATTTTTATTTTTATGAAGAGTCATAACACCATGAGTTTCATTTCCATACCTCTTTGAGTGATCACAACCAGTGAAATTTATGCTTTAAACTAAAATTGATTAGTCACGATTTTATTTTTTAGGGTGCACAAACTAGCCTAGGATTTAGTGCCTTGGAATAGGATTTTGTGAGTAAACTTCTCCAAGGCAATTAAATCAACTTATGTATCTGAGATAGGGAGTTGATAAATCCATTGTATAATTGGTAATATTAGGAGGCTCCACTCACACCAAAGTTAATCATGAGGTCGCGTGAAGTTAGTTGAAGGGATAACCCCTGGATACTCACCTAGCATCAGAGATATTTTTGTCGATTTATTCATATTTGGGGATCTTGCTAGTACCCATACCTTTGTGAGAGGTGGTGCTTTCAAGGTTTCGAGCTTTGCTACCCTGTGCATACAGTGATCCAGACTTATGATTACTTGCATGTGCATCAGTTATACAATGGTTTATTAGTTGCTTGACTTAAGTTTCTCATAGGTTACTTGTAGGGGTTATTCTGCTTGTATCCCGAGTCAGATAGGGGTCGGACAACACACAGCCTTTATGGAGGATTACCTCTTCAGGACGATCTAACCGACTGGTTGTTAAGCCTATGAGGGCCCTTATAAATGATTATGTTACCTCCAAACTTTAATAGGGAGTCTTAGGTCCCTCTTGGATGAGGAATACCTTCTTTAGCAAGGGAGGCCACTCAACCACTTTAGCCCATTTGAATGCATATTGGCCGTTTGAATTTTTGGTATGCTCTTTAATTACTAGTTGGCCTTAGGATATCTTTTTATTTGTTGAGAGTCATAATTCATCATGGAGTCAGACCAGCTTCCTCACAGGTCCCATCGGTTGTTACAGTTACCATCGGTTTTCGAGTTATTGCCTTCTAAAAGGCATAGAATTATCAGGAGTGGTACACACACATCCACTTTTTAGACTTGTGATCTCACAAGGATGAGTAATGAGTCTATTCTTTAGAACACTGGGAGTTCATCAACTCTCAATCCCACTATAGTTAATTACACTCCTTCGACACCTGCAGCCGCTACAATTGTAATGTCGGAGGCCTACACCGATACTATGGCTTAGCCCATAGTCAATGCTTCGTCTCTTGCCTCTAACCCTTTTGGGGGTTTTGGCCACTTGCTAAGTTACAATACTTAGACCATCACCATGGCTACCAGTATGTTTTCTTATGGTATGCAAGTTTCACTTCGTAGTCTTCAACTGCCATCCCAGCTGCTGGCCATAACACTAGCCTTAGACTTGGGGGCACCACACCTCCGTACACACCCTTTCCATTTGGTAGATCTCATGTTCCCCAAGAGAATCCTAATGTAGGAAGTGTCCCCTTACCTAACCCTAAGTCTAATCCTTCTACGGCTAGATGGAACAACCAAGATGGCGGACAAGTTCTACCCTATATCCCTATCCCCTCAGTGTCAAATCGACCAACACTTTTGGCATAACGAATCCACTTCAATCCTTCAGATTCCCACCAGGAGGAGGTCAATATTACGTCTTGGGAACCCCCCAACCTGGACCTAATCCAGTTGGGGGTAGTTTTAACAACCCTCAGTTTGGAGCTAATCCAATTGGGGGCAATTTTCATAACCCTTATCAGAACATTTCTGCTAGAATGATGCCTAATCCATATTTCATGAATCTGCCTGGAGGAGGGTCTTTTAAATCCAGAAAAGGTTCTGGTCCTTACCAGAACCCCTGATGGAATGCAACTCCTAATACTCAATCTTTTGCAGGAGGATGGGGTCAGGTGTCACAGCCTCGTATTCCCTTTTTGGCCACGTTTAATCTGCCAGATTTGTCTAAAATAATGAATGACCCGATGATTCATGATCCCACAGGACCCCTATCCCCACCAAGCTTCCGTTAGACATTCCAAATTTTGAAGGTAAGAATGGCGAGGACCCTGGTGACCACGTCACTACTTTTCACCTCTGGTGCTCATCGAATTCTTTGAATCACGATTTTATTAGATTACGATTGTTTTAGCACACTCTTATCAGGATTGCGTCACAATGGTACATTGATCCACCTAGGGGAACATATGGGTCTTTTCAACAATTAGTGCTAGCCTTCCTTAACCACTTTCAACTACCTGTTCATTATGATGTTGGCCTTGAACTTTTGTCAACTTTATGCCAGGGTTCCAGTACTCATATTTTGGACCATATCCAGGAATGGTGTAGGCGAAGATGATTAGTTAAGACTCCCATATCCCCGACCTTTCTTTTAGAATGGTTTTTAAAATATTTTCACACTCCTATTTCAAAGGATGTTGCTACTTCTGGGGTCTTCAGCGAGGAAGAGGCCATTTTTAGAGCCCAACAATTCGATTTGATCTATGCCCAGTCGGGGATGTTATACCACCTTCTTCCCGACGCACCATGATTGACTCATGATCCTAGACAGGATCCTAGGCCCCATACTGATGGTATTGTAGGGTTCACCAATGTAAATTCCATAGACTCAGAAACGAATTCTGCTGGAGGACCAACTTCATCTAGATCCTACAAACCCACCCAGTTGGTGGATGTAAATTCTATGCAGTTGTCAAAAAACCCAAATGGTGACCAGCAACCAGATGGGAATAAATGGAAAGGTCGAAATAATCGTAGAGGTGGGAAGAATAAACCCAAGGACAAGAATAATAATGGAAAACAGAACGATAATGCTGGGGAGGGCATGAAAGAAAAGAATAAGGTTAAGTTTCCTTGTAAACTTTTCACAGATGATCACCTTACACACTTATGCCCCAAAATTGTGGAAGCTGCGAGGATTTTAAATCTCTCGCCTGCTATGCTAACAAATCCTTTTCCTCACAACCAGCACTTAGCCTTGAGTTCTTCGAATGTCGAAAATGCGTTTGGTGTGGGTCAAAACCCATCATCGCAAGATGACAACCGTGTTTTCATCAATATGGTCGAAGCAACAATCGATATAGCCACTCTCTCTCGATATTATGACTCTTCAAAAACTAGTACCATCCTAGAAGCTCGTCCTCCACCCCTAGAGGCGAATTTACATATCAATAAACCAGAGCCACCACCCTATATTTTGAAAGGAGTATTCAAGCACTCTACCCATAACCCTAATTCTAAAGCCCCAGAACTACTCTATCATTTAGGATTTGGGCCAAACAACTTGCGTGATTTCGTCTTTGGAGGTACTCTAGATGTCTCCATCATAGAGGAATTCTTTACTCTCTACCTTAGGAGCTATAGAACCTAGTGGCTCAAATATCATCAAGTTCAATGTCACAGATGTGAAGCCTCGCTTACCATACCATGTGGCTTTCCAAATCCACATGGAATATTCTAAATATACCATCAAGCGAGCAGTCGTTTATGAA
>JASDQU010105095.1:207822-222510 GCA_032191745.1 Picea mariana
AAGAAAATGTTACATCAAAAGAGAAGATGAAAGAATTGGAAAAGTTGATTCTCGAGTTGATAAAGGAATACTAGTTAGGTACTCAAGCAAAAGGAAAGCATACAAATTCTTCAATATGAGACTCAACAGAATAGTGGAAAGCATCAATGTGATGGTTGATGAGACAAATGGTCGAAATACAAAAGAAAGTAGAAAGGATTCAGTGGAAGGGGATCAAGAAGAAGATTTGAAAGAAGAATAAGAAGAAGAGTAGCCAGAAGTTGAGCAAGAAAAATAGGACATTCAAGTACCTCCAAAGACACCCGACAAACAAGTGCATAAGAATCATCCATCAGATCAGATTATTGGAAATATAGATGCAAGAGTTGAAACCAAAAGAAGAATCCATTCACTAGAACAAAAACATCTATCACTATTGTCTACAATTGAGCCAAATTTTTTTGAGGAAGCCAACAAAGATGATAACTAGGTCAAGGCCATGGATGAAGAGTTCGATCAGATAGAAAAGAATGACACACAGGAATTGTTTCCAAGACGAAAGAAAAATAATTTCATTGGTACAAAGTGGGTCTTTAAGAACAAATTGAACGAAAATGGATAGGTTACCAGGAATAAAGAAAGACTGGTATGCAAAGGATACTCTCAAGTTGAAGGTATAGATTTTAAAGAGACATTTTCCCCAGTGTCAAGAATGGAAGCAATCAAACTAATACTAGCTTATGCATGCTCCAAGAATGTTAAAATGTATCATATGGACATGAAATCAACATTCCTAAGAAAATATCTAGAATAAGAAGTCTACATTGAGAAGCCAGAGTTATCAGAGAAGGAAAGTTATGTTTTCATATTGAAGAAGGATTTATATGGTCTTAAACAAGCCCCCAAAGTATGATATTCGAGACTAGACAACTATTTACAACCACAAGGGTTCAAGAAAGGAAATGTAGACAACAATCTCTACATAAAGATGGATTGAGACAGTATATTTATTATTGAATTCTATGTGGATGACATTATATTCAGAAGTTACAATGATAGGATGAGTCAAAAGTTTTCCAAAGACATACAACATGATTTTTAGATGTCCTTTCTTTGTGAGTTAACTTTATTTTTAGGACTACATATATGTCATAGAAACAAAGGTATCTTCATCTCTCAGGAAATGTATATCATAGAAATTTTGAAGAAGTTTGGAATGACAGATTGCAAACCAGTCAGTACTCCTATGCAGACAATTTGTAAGTTAAGTAAGGATGATGATTCCAAGGATGCAGATCAAATACAATATATATCAATGATTGGTAGCTTACTTTATGTGACAACTTCTAGATCGAACGTGATGTAGGAATTTGGACAAGTTGCAAGGTTTCATGTGGCACCAAAGGAATCACATGTCATGGCAGTAAAGAGGATATTCATATATCTCAAAGGTACATAAGAGTTTGGTTTATGGTATCCAAAACAGAAGGTGTTGATATTTTAGTTATGCAGCTAGTAGTTATGATTCTTATTTATTATTACAATCATTTATTATATTAGATGCATATGTAATATCACTGAAAGAGAGACAATCACATAAAAAAGAGAGACACAAAGATTATCCTGGGAAACCCTCTAGGGGGAGAAAACCCAACATCCTTCCTCAATATAGATTATCCAACCAAGAGAAATGATTCTCTCCAAGAGAGAACTAAGAGGGAAGAATATCCTCCTCTGCTCCTTCACTAGGAAAGAGTAGTGCACCACTTAACCAAGAGATACCAAGAGATAGAACAAAACCCTCCTTGACGTCGCACCTAGCTGCAATAGATACTCCTCCAAGACTTGTGAACTTTTCCTCTTTTTTACAGAGCTCATGAGTGGGTGGATAAGTGAGGCACTAACCCTCCTTATAAATAGTAGTCTAGCCTCCCTAAATTAGGGTCTGGGCCAACCTGTCAATTTACCCTCTTAAATTACATTTAATTGTCAAGGCACAGTAGGGCCAAATTTTACAAAGGCACAATAGGGTCGTCTTAATAAATATAATATAATAACATTATTTAGGGTTTGTATTGGTCAAATACAATAATAATATCTTCCAAAGATAATAAATATTCAATAATCCCTCTTACCAAGGGAGGTATTATTCATGTCATGGTCATTATTATTTCTTCTATGCTTCTACATACTTGGTCATTGTCTTGTTGTCAATCACGGATCTATATATCATAGGAAGTTCTTCACTTTCACTGAAATAACATACCATCATGCGTTGGGGTTACCAACCTGTACTGGGGTAGCGTACCAGCCTGTGTTGGGGTTACCAACTTGCATTAAGGTAGTGTACCCTCCTACATTGGGGTTACCAACCTACGCTAGGTTAGAGTATCAGCCTGCGTTGGGGTTACCAACCTACGTTGGGGTAGCATACCATCCTGTGTTGGGGTTACCGACTTACACTAGGGTAGTGTACCAACCTGTGTTGGGGTTACCAACCTACGCTGGGGTAGCGTACCATCTTGTGTTGGGGTTACCAACCTGCGTTGGGGTAGAGTACCATCTTGTGTTGGGGTTACCAGCCTGCGTTGAGGTAGCGTACCATCCCATGTTGGGGTTATCAACCTACATTGGGGTAGCATACAAGCTTGCATTGGGGTCACCAACCTACACTGGGGTAGCGTACCAGCCTATGTTGGGGTTACCAACCTATGTTGGGGTAGCATACCATCGTGCATTAGGGTTACCAACCTATACTGGGGTAGTGTACCAGCTTTCTTTGGGGTTAGCATACCATCTTGTGTTGGGGTTATCAACCTACTTTGGGGTAGCTTTCCTCTACTAAGGATCTCATAAATTCCCTCTACCAGGGAATCACATTACTTCCTGCTATTGAGGAACACATCACTTCCTGCAACTAGGGATCACATCACTTCCCACTACTGGGGATCACTTCATGCTATTGGTGAAGTCTTTCTAGATCACTCCAAGCTTGTCTCTGAAATACTCAAACTTGACTCTGGATAGGGGCTTGGTCAACACATTTGCTACATGTTCGTCGTCGAAAATATACTGGAGTCTTACTAATCACTTTTGTACTATGTCCAATACATAGTGGTATTTGATCTCGATATGCTTAGACTTGTCATGATACATTGGGTTCATTGAAAACTTTATGAAACTTTGATTGTCATAAAAGATACAAGTTTCCTTCAACTCGAGATCAATCACAAGCTAACCATGTTGTCACATACTATGCTTATTTGTAACTGAGTGGCATATTGTTATAGCAATATTTTCCTCACCATTGCTATCTTGCACAGAGGGCCTTTTTTCCATTTCCCTATGCAAACTTATCAACCCCTTTTTGATAAATCCAGAGCCAAAAACATATATTTTTCCACATATATGCTCCCTAACTGCTTTGCAAGATACGTATACGCTTGATGCTCCACTACATCTCATGTATATCAGAATTTGTGCCAGAAAATACAAAATGAGGTCAGGTTTACATGTCACGACAGAAGATCTCTGATATTTGGCCTTCCATATACTAGAAACGTTATGACTCGGCCCTTCAATTGCATTCTAGAGGCTATAAGAGCACAATTTTGAGCTATGGAAAAGGAGAGAGAAAGCATTCAACTTTGAGAGAAAAGTTACTCTGGAGAAATTACTTCATATTGAGTCTGCATCCCTTTGTCCCTCAAGTCTGAACACAGTGTTAAGCCCCCAAGCTCTTCCCTTATTATCAAGATAATCTCTTTATCTCTTTGCTATGAGCTTGCCTTTGGTGGAGGATTGAAGTGGTGGAGTCCCAGTTGGAAGGAACTTGGTTTCTTGGTTTTGAACCGTGCTGACACAGAAGTCTGTACTGTTGATACTTCTATTGATCAATTATTAATATAAATACTCCTTTCCCATCTAATCAATATCTTTCAAATATATGATTATTATCCATGGGCATGTTTGTAATGTTTATTAATGGATTGTGTTATCTAATGTGCTAACTCATTTTATATATTGTCACTATATACTTGCATTTCTTGTTTGTTGATAACTTCTTGCAGGTATAAGGCTTTGGGTCAAAGTGCTCAACGGTGGAATGCCATCAAATGATTGGATACAGGTAGGATTCTTCCTTGTATTTCACATTAGTTTATATAGCACATGTTGGAATTGAGTTGATTTCTACAGTCATAACTGTTTGTTGTGGTTTACTCTTGGCCATAGAGAGTTTTTCCCTTGTAATAGAATTGGCGACTCCATTGGGGATCGATCTTCATTCTAAGGGTTGAAGTATTTTTCCTTCTTACGCTGCTCTTTTTCCTTTGTATTTCTTGTCGTATCACAGTTGGACAGAGTCTGTTCACTATGGGTCTGAGTTTTCATCCTTTTTACCTTGCCTAGCCTTGTTTTAAAAGATAAACACCCTTTTTTCCCTGACATCCGTGTGTATACGCTTGATGTTCCACTAAAATAGGTGTATATATGCCCTTTTCTCTTGAACATGAGCGTATACCACTTCCCCCTTACTTGTTTGCTTGTCTTAGTGACTGTTGGGTAGGTTTTGAGGGTCACTGAGCCTTCTTGGGTCTCTGTGGTACCTGTTGAGATTATCTGGGATGACAGGAAACCTTTCTGGAGTTGAATTTATGGGCGCCATCTTTCTCTTTGTTTTCCATTTTTTATTTGTCCTTGGTAGTTGGGTTGTCTGCTTAGCTGCTTGGTATTATGCTTGAGTGATTGATTTTATACACAGTAGAAGTTATATATCAAGTCGCTTATCAGTCCATGCATTTTCTTTTTAAATACATTGCAAATACAAAAAAATAGGCATTTTTCATTGGTTGGTATTTTTTCTTTGAGCCTTTATAATTAGCTTAGAGCATCTAGCAAAAGATTTCATTTTACTTCTGAGTTGCAGAGTTAAAATTGAAGATTGCACTATTTTTATTTAGCATATCATTCACTGAAAAGTTAAAGTTAGGCTTTGCACTATATCTATTTTTATTTTTATGCAGAGTCATAACACCATGAGTTTCATTTCCATACCTCTTTGAGTAATCATGGCCAGTAAAATTTACGCTCTAAACTAAAATTGATTAGTCACAATTTTATTTCTTAGGGTGCACAAACTAGCCTAGGATTTAGTGCCTTGGAATAGGATTTTGTGAGTAAACTTCTCCAAGGCAATTAAATCAACTTATGTGTCTGAGACAGGGAGTTGATAAATCCATTGTATAATTGGTAATATTAGGAGGCTCCGCTCACACTGAAGTTAATCACGAGGTCGTGTGAAGTTAGTTGAAGGGATAACCCCTGGATACTCACCTAGCGTTAGAGATATTTCTATGGATTTATTCATATTTGGGGATCTTGCTAGTACCCATACCTCTGTGAGAGGTGGTGCTTTCAAGTTTTTGGGATTTGCTACCCTACGCATACGATGATCCATACTTACGATTGCTCGCCTGTGCATCGTTTATACAATGGCTTATTAGTTGCTTGACTTAGGTTTCTCATAGGTTACTTGTAGGGTTTATTCTGCTTGTATCCTGAATCAGATAGGGGTCGAACAACACATAGCCTTTATTAAGGATTACCTCTTCAGGGGGGTCTGACAGACTGGTTGTTAAGCCTACGAGGGCCCTTATAACTAATTATGTTACCTCCAAACTTTAGTAGAGAGTCTCAGGTCCCTCTTGGATGAAGCATACCTTCTTTAGCAAGGGAGGCCACTCAACCACTTTAGCTCGTTTTGCATGCATATTGGCCATTTGAATTTTTGGTATTCTCTTTGATTACTAGTTGGCCTTAGGATATCTTTTTATTTTTTGAGAGTCATAATTCGTCATGGAGTTAGACCAGCTTCCTCGTAGGTCCCATCGGTTGTTACAGTTACCATCGGTTTTCGAGCTATTTCCTTCTAAAAGGCATAGAATTATCAGGAGTGGTACACACACATCCACTTTTTAGACTTGTGATCCCACAAGGATGAGTACTGAGTCTAGTCTTCAAAACACTGGGAGTTCATCAACTCCCAATCCCACTATAGTTAATTACACTCCTTCGACACCTGCAACTGCTACAGTTGTAGTGTCGGAGGCCTACACCGGTACTATGGCTCGGCCCATAGTCAATGCTTCATCTCTTACCTTTAACCCTTTTGGGGGTTTTGTCCACTCGTCGAGTTACAATGCTCAGACCATCCCCATGGCTACTAGTATGTTTTCTTATGGTATGCCAAGTTTCACTTCGCAGTCTTCGACTACCATCCCAGCTGTTGGCCATAATGCTAGCCTTAGAATTGGGGGCACCACACCTTTGTACACTCCCTTTCCATTTGGTAGATCTCATGTTCCCTAAGAGAATCCTAATGTAGGAAGTGTCCCCTTCCCTAACCCCGAGTCTAATCCTTCTACGACTGGATGGAACAACCAAGATGGCGGACAAGTTCTACCCTATATCCCTATCCCCTCAGTGTCAAATCGACCAACACTTTTGGCATAACGAATCCACTTCAATCCTTCAAATTCCCACTTGGAGGAGGTCAATCTTATGTCTTGGGAACCCCCCAACCTGGATCTAATCGAGTTGGGGGTAGTTTTAACAACCCTCAGTTTAGAGATAATCCAACTAGGGGTAATTTTCATAACCCTTATCAGAACATTTATGCTGGAATGATGCCTAATCCATATTTCATGAATCTTCCTGGAGGAGGGTATTTTAATTTCAGACAAGGTTCTGGTCCTTACCAGAACCCTGGATGGAACGCAACTCCTAATACTCAATCTTTTGCAGGAGGATGGGGTCAGGTGTCGCAGCCTCGTATTCCCTTTCTAGCCACACTTAATCTGCCAGATTTTTCTAAACTAATGAATGACTCGGTGATTCATGATCCCACATGGCCCCCTGTCTCCACCAAGCTTTCGTTAGACATTCTAAAGTTTTAAGGTAAGAATGGCGAGGCCCCTGGTGACCACATCACTACTTTTCACCTCTGGTGCTCATTGAATTCTTTGAATCACAATTCTATTAGATTACGATTTTTTCATCACACTCTTATCAGGATTGCATCACAATGGTACATTGAGCCACCTAGGGGAACACATGGGTCTTTTCAACAATTAGTGTTAGCCTTCCTTAACCACTTTCAACTACCCATTCGTTACGATGCTAGCCTTGAACTTTTGTCAACTTTACGCCAGGGTTTTGGTACTCATATTTTGGACCATATCCAAGAATGGCATAGGCGAAGATGATTAGTTAAGACTCCCATACCCCCGACCTTTCTTTTAGAATGGTTTTTAAAATATTTTCATGCTCCTATTTCAAAACACGTTGCTACTTTCGGGGTCTTCAGCGAGGAAGAGGCCATTTTTAGAGCCCAGCAATTTGATTTGATCTATGCCCAGTCGGGGATGTTATACCACCTTCTTCCCGATGCACCACGATCAACTAATGATCCTAGACAGGGTCCTAGGCCCCATGCTGATGGTATTGTGGGGTCCACTAATGTAAATTCCACAGACTCAGAAACGAATTCTGCTGGAGGACTAGCTTCATATGAATCCTCCAAACCCACCCAATCAGTGGATGTACATTCTGTGCAGTCGTCAAAAAACCCAAATGGTGACCAACAACCAGATGGGAATAAATGGAAAGGTTGAAATAATCGTAGAGGTGGGAATAATAAACCCAAGGACAAGAATAATAATGGAAAATAGAACGATAATGCTGGGGAGGGCAAGAAAGAAAAGCATAAGGTTAAGTTTCCTTGTAAACTTTGCACAGATGATTACCTTACACACTTATGCCCCAAAATTGCAGAAGCTGCGAGGCTTTTAAATCTCTCACCTACTATGATAATGAATCCTTTTCCTCACAACTAGCACTTAGCCTTGAGTTCTTCGAACACCAAAAATGCATCTGGTGTGGGTCAAAACCCATAATCGCAAGATGACGACCATGTTTGCATCAATATGGTCAGTGCAACAATCAATATAGCCACTCTCTCTTGATATTAAAACTCTTCAAAAGCTAGTACTAGCCTAAAAGCTCCTCCTCCACCCCCGGAGACAAATTTACATATCAATAAACCAAAGCCACCACCCTGTATTTCGAAAGGAGTATTCAAGCACTCTACCCATAACCCTAATGCTAAAGTCGCCCAGAACTACTCTATCGTTTAGGATCTGGGCCAAACACCTTGCGCAATGTCTTCTTTGGAGGTACTCCAGATGTGTCCATCACAGAGGAATGCCTCACTCTCTACCTTAGGAGCTCTAGAACCTAGTGGCTCAAAGATCATCAAGTTCAATGTCATGAATCTGAAGCCTTGCTTACCATACCATGTGGCTTTCCAAATCCACATGGAGTATTCTAAATATACCATCAAATGAGCGGTCATTGATGAAGGTGTTGCCACTTGTGTGATGTCCTTAGCATGTTGGAAAGATATTGGTTCTCCAACCCTTTCAAAGTCATTGACCATGTTCACTACATTCGACGGTCATTCCTTCCGCCCTCATGGTATTCTCCCCGCCTTTTCGATCCAGTTAGGTGGGAAGACGATAGAAGTGGAAGTAGAGGTAGTTGATGCACCTCTCCACTATAACCTGTTACTAGGCCGCAATTGGACTTATGCTATGGTCGTCTTCGTATCGTCCATTTTCCGCATGCTTTTTTTTCCTCATCAGGGGGAGATTGTGACAATCGACCAGTTATCCTTTGCGTACTCTAGTCTGAACACATCTACTGTACCGTTGATCCCTAAGTTCAACAATTCTTAGTTGGCAATTGAGAATATTAGTGTTGGAATGTATTCATCCCTCATGGGTACTTTCGACTTCTCGGCACCGATTCACCACATTTATGCCATGTCCAGTACGCCTGCTTCAGTAGAGAGGTCCATCCATTTCCACACTTCTTATTTCAATGACCCTTAGACCCTACCTTCTCTGACTTTATCGATTGAAGATCAGTCGCATGTTGGCATGGCTATGCCACTATCGGCAGCAGAGATTGCATATCAAGCTATCCTTGACTCTTCTGCCAATCCCGATCCAGTTTCCTCACAGATGGTCGAGGAAGATCCAGTTCTCAAGCTTGTGTGGGCCACTTCGTTATCTTATTCACATGACTTCCTAGATGATACTTTTCCTTCAGGAAAATCCATCCTTGAATCCATGAATGTTTTAGAGAGACCTTGGGACGATATGCATCATCAATCTTATTTTCTCCCAAGTCTTGAAAAAATTGAGCAAGGTGATTTTAGATCTAACCTGAGTGAGATAGTTGGTCACACCGTAGTTCCACTTAATACACATGGCATTTATGTCGAAGGGAATATGGTGAGTATTTATCCCACTATCCAAATCGATATCTCTACTACCCCTGGCAAGATTGAAAACGTAAATATAGGTGTAGATTGTTCGCCAGAGGAGAGTCTGATCTACACCAACCTCTTCAAAGAATTTCAAGACGTATTTGCTTGGTCATATGAAGACATTCCAGGGATCGACCCCCATATTGTCGAACATGAGATTAGAACTTACCCGGATGCTAAACCCGTTCAACAACGTCTTAGAGCTATTAATCCTAGGAAGGCCCCTGTTATTAAGGCAGAGGTAGAGAAGCTACTTAATGCCGGCTTTATCTACCTAGTTCCCTTGACTGAATGAGTATCCAACCCTATTCTTGTGAATAAAAAGGAATGAACCATCCGTGTGTGTATGGAATTTCGCAACTTGAACAAGGAATGTCCCAAAGATAACTTGCCCATGCCTTTCTCAATGAGTGTGCGAAAAGAGAAATATTTTCTTTTATGGATGGATTTTCAGGCTATAACCAAATCCATATCAAACCCAAAGACCAACATACGACAACATTCATATGTCCTTGGGGCACATTTGCATACCAGAAAATGCCTTTCGACCTGAAAAATGCTGGAGAAACCTTCCAATGAGCCATGAATTTCACTTTTCATGATCTCAAAACACATAGTCGAAACTTACCTCGATGATCTTGCTGCTCACTCTCACAAGAGAATGGATCATGCTACGCACCTTCAACTGGTTTTTGAAAGATGCCGCTACTATAGAATCCAACTCACCACTCATAAATGGATCTTTTGCATTAGATATGGCCGTCTCTTAGGATTCTTAGTCTTAGAGATAGGGATCATGGTAGATCCACTTAAGGTTGAGGAAATTCTTCAGTTACCTCCCCCTCACAAAATTAGACAACTTCAAGGTTTACAGGGGAAAGCTAACTTTTTGCGTCATTTTATTGTAAATTATGCCAATATCACTAAGGGTTTCATGCACCTATTGAAGAAAGACACCCTGTTTATCTAGGATGAGCGAGCCCAACATTCTTTTGATGCCTTAAAGAAATCCTTGGTATCGTCCCCTTGTTGACGGGCGACAATGACTGTCCGTCAATTGGAAGAACAAGTCCGGTCCGGGGTTGTCTAAGTAACCCAAGCCATTTGTTATAACTCGTTCTGACGAGTTTAATGGCTCGTTTGGCCAATTTAAGAATCCTAAAAGAAACAAAATAAAATAAAATAAATAAATAAATAATTAGTAAATACTATATATATATGTACATATGCTCTAATGTGACTGTAATAGGCATATTTAAGCAAAAGATAGATAACTCTCATTTATATACATTATTTACAAGCTGCAAGTTTTAATCTAAAATTACTAAACTCAATGTGAAAATGACTGCTTTGAAGAAGCAGATAAAGAAAGCACATAAAAATATTTTTTATTTTTCTTTCATAAGTCTTAAACTAATGGAAGAAAAAGTTATGAAACGAAAACGTATGGACAGTCAAAAGCCAAACTTTATGTTCAAATTTCAGCGATAAACAAATACCAAAAAAATGAAATTGAGCTAACCTGTGAGCGAGCTAATGATATGCATCTAGACATCTATGCAATTAGAAAACATTTAACCACCTTGTCCAAGAGAGAAACCTGCAATGAACCTTAAGTTTGTTCTGAATAAATGCAAAACAATTATGTTGACAGTTAAATTTTAATAAAAGAAAGAATGATACCAATAGTTACTATGATCTCATGATTGCAAGTGATTACATTAAGAAAAATATGTTAGCAAACATCCTTGCATTTAATCTTTCAATGAAAATTAAAGGAGAAATCCTGTAATTGAAGCTGAATAGATGATCACACAATTAATATCTGAAGCATTATTTATGGACAACATTTATAAAGGAATTATCCAAATAACATGATAAATCATGAAGACTAAATCTATCAAAACCTATTATCATATCAGGATAAACAAAACTTAAATGAAGACACCATCCACAAAAAGCTAAAGCTGAAATGTGCATTGTTGTTCCATTAAAGTCTGTAAATCAAACATCCATCTTCTGCCCCAGGCAAGGATGCCTTCATTACAAAAATCTCTAGTATTTAAAGAGTTCAGTCAAGCTAAACATCTTATCTTGTGGGATAAGATTAAATCTCAAAATGATTTACTAATTAAAAAATAGAGGGTAATAGAACCACTCCATATCACATTGTATCTCTCAAAACTATAAAAAGCTTGTTTCTGTTTACAAAAGATGAGCCAAAGAAATGGCTAATAAGCTCATAAATGGTCCATATCATCATATCACCACTAGCTACATGATATCCTAAAAGGAAAAAATGAAAATAAAGGAGTTTAGATATTATTCTAACCAATAATTTCCAAAAATTCGAATGAGAATAGACTGGCTACATAATCAGCTGATTCTGTAGCTAGTTTTATTTTAAACAACAAAAATCTAATTAAATCTATATTAATAGAAAAACTAAATAAAAGCACAACTAAGATAAACAATCAAATCTTTACCTCTTAACTGCATGCTAAATTTGACTCGTAAGACCTTAGAGTTAAATACTGTTGTGACATACTTAGCATTCTTTATTATTATGTTTCCAGTTCTTTTCAATTGCTTCCCTTGCCTTTGAGCATTGAACTTTAGTCTGTGATTTTCACTCATTAATGAGTCGATCTGAGTGGTGAGGGTTTTGATCTGCAATTGAAGGGAAGGTATATCTGTGTAATATTTTTTTATCCAAAACAAACAAACCTCACACTATGGATATGGAACAGTTGTTTGAGGATATCCATGGTCGTGTATCATAATGCTACCACTATTGTCTGTGGGTTCTTTATCATGTTTGATCCTTAGAAAACCTTCGCTATGCTTCAGGAACAGTGGCAGATTGTCTATGAAATCGTAGGTCTGGCTGAGATATGGTTTGAGGTAACTTAGGTCTTCTTTTGCCAAGAACTTCTCGATCTCAGAATCAAATCTCTCATGGACCTCGATTGCTTTGATCGAGCTCATATGATACCTTGATTTATTTCGTAAGCTCCTAGAAATTAATCTCCCTGCCCTTTTGTTTTTAAACCCTATATCCGAGTCATTTTTAGACATTTTTCACAAGGGCCTATTTGCGGTTTTTGCAAAGGTGTTAGGGAAGGTGTACTGCTCATGGTCATGAAATTCAGAGGCTCTTGGGTCAGCATCTTGTTTCTCGGACATAGGCTCATCAAGCGCGGCCCTGTCACAGGGTTCTTTGGATAAGGAGATTGTTCTATCAATGGAAGTGATTGGGGTTACTTCTAACATGGCCTTATCAACCTCTATGGGGGTGGATGTATCAAAGCCATTTCGATATAGGAAAGTGTCCCAATCATCGCCCTGCAATTTTAAATGGTTGACTAACAACATCCTTATCAACCCATGATGAAATAAACTAGAATTCAAACACTATCTCTTATACCTCTTGGCCGACTTATATAAAATTCTCAATAAATAGAAAGGCATGTTCAATTGGAAACTGATGAAGTTCATTAACAGTCTTATGTGATACAGAAAACCAAGGCCAAAGAAACCCTCGCATGTAACGAACTATCTCAATATTGCCAATAAACCGTGCCACCTAGTTTTTAACAGAGATATAGGCATACCTTTATCACAGCACTTGATCTTCCAAGAGGTAAAGAACAAACTCCATGGCACCTCCTCCAATTTGGTATTCTTAAACCATTTTTTCCCACTAAGTGGAAGACCTCTTTCCTGGCTTAAAAACTCCTTGGTGACTTTGATTTGAACATCTCCTACTTTGGCTCGGCAGCCATCAAAAGAGAGGGAAAACTCATGGGCTGTTTGTAAGTTGAAACCTTGAAATCTCTCAAGAAATTTGAGCCAGCCTTGACCCTTAAGTTATTCCCTTGCATCTTCATACAGGAGCAGGGTTTGAAAGCCATTTGGTTCGATACTGACAACAGGGGCCATGTGGATTCAGACAAGCAGTCACGGAGGCAACATAAGACACTGTAAGAAAGAAGGGTTTCACAAAACAAGAAGAACTAGGGCTAAAACCAAGGAAATAAAACCCTTGCATGAATTAAATGGAGGAATAAGGGGTTTCATAAGAGACTCAGGTGTTTTGTGTAATGAATTGTTGAGGGTACAGAACAAATCCTCAGACTTAACTTGAAATGATGAACATGTTGTTTTCAAAAATCCACTATCAACAGAGTATAGAATATGACCAGATGCATTTAAGTATCATCATTGTGCAAAGGGTGGAGTTTCTCATTATAAGGTGCTTGAAAAATCAAAGCATAGCAACCATAGAGAGGATTTACCAAGACTCATACATGAAACAAACTCATAACCTAACATCAATTGATTCTTGGTGTATTATTTAAAGGTCTAGAGTAAACCTCATAACAATGAGAAATTTTAAAATGAATAATTTATTGACATGAGATAGGCCTTAAAGAAAAATATCATCCTTAAAATGGTTTGTATTATCATTTATTCTCCTAGGGGAAATAAGCCTTAAATTCAAATGCAATAAATTCACAAGTTTCAATGCTTCATTCATGCTTTCAGTCATGAACGAAGCATGAAAATGAGAACCAGGAAAAATAAAATCTTTTTATAGCCCAAAACTCATCTTTCAAGTAGAAATGTTCATATGTTTAAGCGGAGGCAGCTATAAAATTTATTATTCGTTGCCTTAAGAAGTTAAAATATTGTGGGGTTGCCAACACCCCTCTGCTGAAATCTCTTGATTATAGTAGATATTACTTGTTGTATATCGCCGCATTTGAAGAGACCATTGGTATGGATCTAGTTCAAGAGTATGATGAGCTCTGCAAGCATGTCATCTACTATCTCAATCAAAATTTAGTCGGTCCTAAACAAAATTACTCGCACATTGAAAAGCTAGCTTTGGTTGCCGTCCATGTAGTCCAACATTTACGACACTATATATTGCTTTGCAAAACTACTGTGGTTGCCTATGTTAATACATTTCAATATGTCCTTACTAGACGTATCATGGGTGGAAAATATGATAAATGGATTGTCATCCTACAAGAATTTGATCTTGACTTTGCTTCGACCAAGTCCAAGAAATCACTAGTTTTTGCAGAGCTAATATCTGATTTCCCGCGA
The DNA here is from genome assembly GCA_032191745.1 of Picea mariana. Classification (NCBI taxonomy): domain Eukaryota; kingdom Viridiplantae; phylum Streptophyta; class Pinopsida; order Pinales; family Pinaceae; genus Picea; species Picea mariana. Next base: position 222,308 of record JASDQU010105095.1, read on the forward strand.
CTAGACGAAGATGTTATTCATGTCGATTCATTCGCAGATGAACACATTTTCCTTGTTTTGTCATCCGACCCCTAGTATGGAGATATTGTTTTATACCTTCAAACCTTGAATTTCGCTCAACATCTCTCGCGAGATGATCGATGACGTGTTCGATACCAAGACAAAAAGTATACAATCGTCGACGACACTTTGTATCATGGAGG
>JASDQU010105095.1:232654-245547 GCA_032191745.1 Picea mariana
CTTATATAAGTAGAATCTTCTATTAGGTCTTCTTACATTTGACTTATTCTTCCTTATTGCTAGGCCTTATTAATATTGACCTTTATTACATCGAAATATATTATTCTACCTACGTGATGGGTTAGGCTCCTAACAATATATGCAACCCTAGATGATATACAAGCATAATACTAATCCCATATGATTGAGGTGGAAGGTTAGATCATAAATAATCATGTTGCTATTTTAATTGATTCAGGATAAAGACATAGTTATATTGATCCTAAAATAGTGGACATGTTTCATTTGATGAAAAGTAAGATTGAAATATCATGGTTGGTTCAACTAGCCACTAGAACCAAAATAAGGATCAATGAGTCTGGAAGGGGTTGTCCAATAGATATTAATGGAGTGAATACCAGTGATGATATGAATATCATACCATTAGGATCTTTTGATATCCTAAATGAAATGGATTGGTTGGACAAGCATCATGATGTCCCAGATTTCCATAATAAGAAATTTACATATCTTGATTAATAAGGAAAGTAGAGCATTGTACAAGGAATTCCAAGACCCATTTCTATAAGAGTGATTTAAGCCTTACAACTGAAGATATGTTTTAGGAAAGGATTTCAATTGTATGAAGCTCATGTGGAGGAACCATACAATATCAAAGGGCCAAGTATTGAAATTCTTTTGGTATTGCAAGAGTTTGAGGATGTATTCAAAAAAATACCAGGATTGCCACCAAAGAGGGATATAGATTTATCTATTGATTTAGTATTAGGAGATACCCTGGTATCAAATACTCCTTACAAAATGAGTACACCGTAATTAAAATAATTACAAATGCAGCTAGAATAAATGTTTAATAAAGGTTACATACACCTAAGTGTTTTACGTTGGGGAGCACCGATACTCTTTGTGAAAAATAAAGATGGAATGTTGAGGTTATGTATTGAATTTAGACAACTAAATAAAGCCACTATGAAGAACAAATGGTGTAACATCCCCCAACCTAGTTGAGGTCCATTACATGAGGAAAACATCATAAATTAAAATTTATGTTATCTAATGAAATTCTCGTAGCTTCCAGCCACAAATTACAACTAAATTTAACTACTGTCTATTACAATTTAGTAAATACATATAATTTTTTTTAAACACACATGAATGTAGCTGATAACTTATTACAACACCATATAAATTAGTATCATACATAGAGTTCATGCACAATAATTTAACTCATATAATAACACATCAACAAGATAAAATACTTATCTTTCAAAATAGTTGTGCAACCAACTGCTTGGTACAGACATTCCACCCCAACATATAATTTTTGTTCCAAATACAAAAATAAACTCACCCCCAGGCTGTAGCTACCAATACACAAAAGAGGGCGGTCTCTCGTCGTCCACTCACAACACAGAAAACCCACAACCCACTAGTATTCTCCTACAACTATTCTGATTTTCCACCAGCTCTCGTCCTCTCGACCTACCAAAACAAAGGAATGTACCCCTTCACTGATATCAGTCCCTAGGACGTCCCATTAATTTATCAGGGTATCACTGGCACATGTAACTAGGAATGTCTCAGTTGGGAACTCAAGGGAACTCATTTCTAGGAAAACTACCAACAAACAACAAAAGCCACTTGTTGTTACAATGAAACTCAAACAAGAGTTCACTCTTCAGGACTGACATCCTAACTCTTCAGTATTCAACTCCAAAATTCTCCAAAACATGCTTCAACATGATCTATAATTCACCCTCCATGGATGGTCCATCTCGAAGCTCTCTTTTCTGCTCTCTACTTGTTGTTCATGTCAAAAACTTGATTGTCTAAAATTGTTGTTATTTCCCATACGAATTTCTCCCTTTGGATTACTTGTTTGACTCACACACTTACCCAAGATGATTGTACTCAACCCCCATGCTCCCAATAAATATGGGATGTGACTTCTCACACCCACCCTCTTACATGCATTCAATGATTGGATTTGGGACACTTGATAAGAAACTAGAGCTTAATACATAGCCATAGTAAAATTCAGGAATGTGGGTGAAATTAATAGACATGGGTAATTCCCCCTTGGACCCCTCTCTTATATATTCTCCTAGACCCTCCTGTCTCTTGTGGTTTAAATTTATCCCCCATCTCTATTCATATCCCCTTAGCAATATGCATCACATTTTTATTATCAAAATTTAGAAACACATTTTTCATATACATTGTTTTGGCCATAACCACACATTATGTCTACATTAAGTATTAATTAAATTGGGGATTGTAGTGGAGACATTACATTTCCCCTCTCCTACAATTGCGCATTGTCCTCGGTGCACACTATGCCAATATACATATATATACAAATGTACATCATGATGCTTAAAGAAATAAAATTATGCAATTTTACAACTCTAGCAGTAGTTCCAGCCAAAATATCCTATTCCTCCCAACCCGCCGACCCAAGGAATGTACCATTTGTTGGATTACTAAGGGTGGGGGTGAATCAATAATGAAAAATTATAGTACTTTAAACCACAATTTATTCTTCAACAATATTCATCAGTTTATCATTAGAATTCAATATATCATAAACAACATCACATCACAATAGATACATAATACACCAATATTTACATGGAAACCCAAATAGGAGAAAACCACATAATTTTTTTCTTATATATTTATCAAAATAAAACATTCATTGAAATCACCAACTGTGAATTCTTCAGCTACAACTGGAAGGAGGCTCCAACCCTCTATTCTCAATCTCCAACTTGAAGCAAGCTTCAACTCCTTGATTCTCTGGCTCCAACCAGAAGGAGGCTACAACCCCCTAGGTTCTATGGAAACAACTGGAAGGTGGATACAACCACCTTTCCTTTCCCCTTCCAACCACCCTGTAATATAAATGTATACCAACTATCGCTATCACAAACTCTTCCACTATCATTGTCATTGCATTGTCACTATAACTTTGTCTTTGTCACCGTCTCTGTCACTGTCACTGCCACTCTATCTTTGTCACTGTCACATCAACCTGTATCTTCTCATCAACCAAATAAACCTATACCATACCATGCATCAAGTGTATACCAGTATAGATACTATCTCATGCATCAATCATGACCCAAAAGATACATCAACAATGAATAGTGAATCATGAACTAGAGCATCAACCATGTACAACCTGTGTCATATACCATATCATCAACCATATGAATATATGTACTATATCATCAATAAAGTATCTAAAAGAGCCTATACATGCCCCTCATGCATACATCACCAAACGACATGGATATACCTCAACCATATACAACCAACTCAAGGATGTGAACTATAAGAACCATATCAATGTTGTAGCATACATAAGTGTGCTACTCACTCATCCAACTAACCATCATATACCATATCCAAGTACAAGACCAACCGTAACAAGAATTCCTCAATAATTCACAACATCATAAGTAAATATAAGCATTAAAACAATCTAATAACCATACAAAAAAGTTTGTAGTTGACCTAAACCTGTAGAATGTTGACCTGTGAACTTGCTTTCAGACTCTAGGGACTTGGTACCAACATCTATTCAAACCTTCATTATCTTTTCACATATACGTGACCTTCTCTTCTACAACCCACAAATATCCATGCTTTCCTTCATTGTATCCCATGTACATCCTCTCCCTTATTACTTGCAACCCAAAGATACCCCATAAACTAGGGTTTCCTGCAACCCCGAGACTTTCTCCTTCGACCTTCCTTTGCTACCCCAAAAAAATGTCATTACAACCTTAGAAAATGATCACTAGTTCGAAAGATATATAATCAATGAATGAGTGTGTTAATGTGCCAATGAATGACTTCTTGAGGTGCTTATATACTTGTGCTAGGTAACTCCTCTCCTTAAATTAGAGCTTCTATGGTTTTCTTGTTACAACAACTTTACCCCTTTGACCAAGACTTATAAAAAATTAGGGCTTCTTGTCCACTCTTCGGGGCTTCCAACTTTACAAGTAAATATATCCCTAACCATGAGGAACTACGTGGCATTCCACATATCATCGAAAATGGTACAATGAGTATTTTCCATCCATGAGTGAGTCACCTTCATTTACTCCATCCTTCATGACCTAAATATCCATTCAACTATGGGATCCTTAACCATGCTTAAGGGTTTCTTGTAGACTTCTTCAAATAATCTTCCCATGAGGGTCATGCTTGGAGATATGCCATATAAGGACCAGTTTGGATGCTTCTCAAAATACACCCATTACATCAAATGACATCAATGAAAACCAACCATCCTACAATCTCCCCCTTTCGCATTGATGGAAACACTTAGGCATGATCATACTTATGATCATAATCCCCCTTGCTGCATGCCTTTATCTCCCCATTCCTTACTCTTTATCTCTCCCATTTTGACATCAATGGAAAAGGTTACTCCTCATCTAGGGATGCTCTCCCTATATACAATCCTTTGCTAACTCTACATACATTTCTCTTTATGGTGTTTCCTCGTGTAATTTTTTTATGTATATATGAAAAGCATTCAAAAGTTTCATTACTTGAACTTATTCAAGACTTTTGTTTCTATTCCCCTATCTAGTTATTCTTGATGATGAGTGGATCACTATGGGGAAAAAACTAATCCAAGTTTTTGTCGCAGATACTCGAAAGGTTCCCTTGCAAGTAGTTTGGTGAAGATATTTGCAATCTGCTCCTTTGTCCCGACATACTCTATCTTGATTCTCTTCTCTGTAGCTTGTTCCTGTAAGAAGTGATACTTTATCATAATGTTCTTTGTCTTAGAGTGCATCACTGGATTCTTTGAAATATTGATGGCATTGGTGTTGTCACAAAGTATTGAAATAGGCTCATCATACTTTACTTGCATATCCTGCAATGTCTACTTCATCCAAAGAACCTGAGTACAACAAGTTGTTGCTGCAATGTGTTTTTCCTCTACTATGGAAAAAGATATCGATGATTGTTTCTTTCTTAACCATGATACCAGGGACTCACCCAAGTAGAAGGCTGCTCCACTTGTACTTCTTCTATCATCAATGCAATCTTCCCAATATGAATATGTGTAGGCAACAAAAGACAGATCCTTTTGTTGAAGATTGAGTAGCTTCGGAAGATATCCTTATTGTATTTTACCAATGAAAACCCTAAAGAATGTTATTATATTATATTTATTAAGACGACCCTATTATGCCTTAACAATTAAATGTAATTTAAGAGTGTAAATTGACAGATCGACCCAAACCCTAATTTAGGGAGGCCATACTACTATTTATAAGGAGGGATAACACCTCACTTATCCACCCACTCATGAGCTCTGAAAAAAAGAGGAAAAGTGCACAATTCTCGAAGGAGTAGCTGTTGTAGCTGGGTATGACATCAAGGAGGGTTTTGGTCTATCTCTTGGTATCTCTTGATTAAGTGGTGCACTAATCATTCCTAGTGAAGGAGTAGAGGATGATCTTTTGCCTTGTTAGTTCTCTCTTGAAGAGAATAATTGTTCTTGATTGGATAATCTATATGGAGAAAGGTTTTTGGGTTTTCTGCCCCTAGATGGTTTCCCAGGATAATCTTTGTGTCTCTCTTGTTTTTGTGATTGTATCTCTTTCAATGATCTTATATATAAAGCTAATATGATAAATGATTGTAATAATAAAGAAGAATTGTAACTACTAGATGCATAAGTAAAATATCAACATGGTATTAGAACATGCCTAAAAGAGAACAACTCATAGTCTATAAAGAAGTGGCTAGCCTCTGTGCACGCTCTCCAAGATTCAGTTTTTAGTGTTGCAACTGCTGCAGAATTAGGGTTTATGCACAAACCCTAAGTGTGATGTTTTCCCTATTTAAATAGGATTTTGGATAAAGTAACCACACCTAGGAGCTCTCCCTAGAAGGGAACATCTAGTACCTATATTAGAATTTTAAAATTTGAAGGTTGAAAAAATTAGGGTTTCCTCATAAACCCTAGGCTTGGTTTAAGCTGCTGCAAATTTTTGTGATAAATTCCATCTTTGACTCAAAAATCTCTCCTGTAAGGTCTAAAATCCTCATCTTGAAAATTAATTTTTTATTTTTACTTGTTCCGGGTAGGATGACTACCAGTACCAAAATTTTAGAGAAGCTTCAAGGAGCCGATGAGTTTTGAGCATGGAAGTATAGAGTAATGGTCATTCTAGAAGAGAATGACCTTGAAATTTTTTTTGAACAAGATATTGAAGAGCCAGAGGCAGATGAGGCCAAAGCCAAATATAAGAAATATATGATCAAAGAAAAGAGGATCATTATCGATTCCATCAAGAACCATCTGATTCATCATGTTTCAGCATTAAAAACCCCAAAGAAAATCATGGATTCCTTATCCCATCTATTTGAAGGAAAGAAAATAAATCAAAAAATGACCTTGAGGAAACAACTCAAGAATGTAAAGATGAAAAGTTTCAGAAACCATACAATCCTATTTCACAAGAGTTTCCCATATTAAAGAACATCTTGAACCTATTGGAGACTCAGTTGAAGAAGTTGATATAATGATGACCACATTAAATGGTCTTCCAAATTATTGGGAATCCTTCATCCAAGGAATCTACTCTAGAAGAAATTTAACTAAGTTTAGCAGGTTGTGGGGATACTACACTCAATAAGAAGTCAAATTAGAGGAAAGAAAGGAAAATATAGAGAACAATGAAAAGGAAAGGAAAGAAGAATAAATATAGAGATCAAGCACTAATAGTCCATGTAAGAAAAGGAAAGAACAATAAATAAGCTCACTCACACAAAATATTTCAGAAGACTCATAAAAGACAATATTCTCATAAACATCTCTCAAGCTTCAGATGCTTCATTTGCTAGAATATAGGACACGTTGTAAGAAATTGTTCCCAAGAAAAAGAACAAGATAAAACCATGAAGTTTAAAAGGAATCATGCCCATTTTGTAGGAGAAGATGAACCTGATTGAAAAAGAAAAAAAGAAGATGATCTAGATGAACTATATCTTTTGCAATATAGGAATTAGTGTTTCTGAAGCACTTGATTCATATCAAGTGATATTGATAGCTATATCTTATTTCCTTCCACATTAAAAATTCAAGAAGTAAAAGAAATGAAGTATTATTGCACCATGAGGGTCAAGTACAAGTTGTGAAGACACATTATTATTCATCCAGATATTATATAGATCAATCAAGCAGTCTAAAAAATGCACACTCAAGGTATGCACCCTTCATATTTGATTTTAGTTTTAATTTTATTAACATGATATTTTATGCATTTTTTATCTTAGCTTGTTGGATCATTATCCCTGGTATGAGAATCCAACAAGGACTCATTTAAAATAAATAAATATTTTATGTGCTCGGGGGTGGCATATGCAAATGCCTATGTTTGGGTGACAATGATGTGACATTGTCTATGGTAAAACAAGAACATTAGAATAGAACTCATATTGTTTAGTAGTTTCCCAATGAGAAGACCTAGTCAATGGATAATGAAGCCACCTTGACAGGAAGCAGAATTTGTTTCAAGTCTGACTCAACTTTTCATATTAAGACTTGGTATACAACACCAAGTATATGTTGCATAGACTTTGAGGTTATTGTAGACTTAGAAGAAGTCGAGGCTCAGATGGAGCATTAAAAGTTAGTAGATCCAGAAGGATCTACCTAGAATCATTACAGTAACTAGGAAGAAACTAGTATGGTCCCATGACACTTTGCAAGATCAAATCCATATAGCATTGATGAGCCATATCGGGAGGAAAATATGGCTCCACCAGTGGTGAGGCAAGTGGCCCCAAAATGTACAAGCTCAAAAGGAGATAGATTTTAGAGGGAGTCAACCCTCACGATCCAGTAAAGAGGAGCAACCTCCCGAGGACCATTATAGAATTGTACAAATCCTAATTTGTGTCTAGAGGATTCTCCCAACAAGAGGGATATGACTATGACGAGACACTTGCTCCATTAATAAGAATATATATATATATATATATATATATATATATATATATAACAAACATGATTGATTAAAATAAGCTAACATAGTATGATATTTAGAGGGAGCAAGTAAGACAATCCCTACATTTAGGATTGAGTTATCTCTAGTGCCAGTTGATGCAGTACATGAGTCGGGCCATGGAGACATGAATACAATAGAAGATTGATTTAATTCCATAGAAAGAGGATAATTTACCCTCAGTATCAGTTATTTAGACACTCTTGGTTTCAAATGAAGTTGTTTTCTTGATATAATAGAGTAGCTACTCTCAGAGTTCAACAACTATAGTGAGAATGGAGTAGTCATTATCAGCTTCAAAAAGAGCAGTTGCAGGTGTAGAATCCTAGTTCTAGAAGGAAAAATTGCAGAGGGAGTAGAGGACATACTCTCAGGCAGTGAGACAGATATTTCTTTGTAGAAAGCACATAGAGATAGCACATGAATGTGTAGATTGAGTTGCAGCTGAGTAAGTGTATCAGTTTGGTATAATGTGATGTGAAACATTTGGTTCATAGAACACGAGGACAGATATATTTTTTGTGGTGAAAGACATGTTCACATGGATATGGAAAAACATATGATGAGGTAAATAAAGGGTATTATTGATTATGGACCTGGATATATCTTAGAGTATGAGATAAGATTGAAGATTTAGATTGGGCAGGTAGTGTCATAGATCGAAAAAGTACATCCGGATGTTACTTTATTATGGGATCAACTTCGATATCATGAATCAGTGAGAAGAAAACCTATATGTGTTACAAGGGAAAAACTCTCTATCACCAAGGGTAAACCACAAAAAACATGTATGACTGCAGAAATCAACTCAATTCCAACATGTGCTATATAAACTAATGTGCAATACGAGGAATAATCCTACCTTGATCCAATCATTTGATGTCGTTCCACCGTTGAGCACTTTGACTTAGCCTTATACCTGCAAGAAGTTCTCAACAAACAAGCGATGCAAGTATATAGTGACAATATATAAAATGAGTTAGTGCAATCCATTAATAACCATTACAAACATGCCCGTGGATAATAATCATATATTCGCAAGATATTGATTGGACGGTAAAGGAGTATTTCTATTAAGAATTGATCAATAGAAGTATCAACATTATAGACTTTCGTTTTGGCATGGTTCAAAACCAAGAAACCAAGTTCCTTCCAACTGGGTCTCCACCACTTCAATCCTCCACCAAAGGCAAGCTCATAGCAAAGAGATAAAGAGATTCTCTTGACAATAAGGGAAGATCTTGGGGGTTGAACACTGTGTTCAGACTTGAGGGACAAAGGGATGCAGATTCAATATGAAGTAATTTCTCCAGAGTAACTTTTCTCTCAAAGTTGAATGCTTTCTCTCTCCTTTTCCATAGCTCGAAATTGTGCTCATATAGCCCCCAAAATGCAACTGAAGGGCCAAGTCAAAATGTTTCTAGTATATGGAAGGCCAAAGATCAGAGATCTTCTGTCGTGACATGTAAACCTGACCTCATTTTGTATTTTCTGGCACAAATCTCGATATACACGAGATGTAGTGGAGAATCAAGCGTATACGCATCTTGCAAAGCACTTAGGGAGCGTATATGTGGAAAAATATATGTTTTTGGCTCTGGATTTATCAAAAAGGGGTTGATAAGTATGCATAGGGAAATGGAAAAAAGGCCCTTTGTGCAAGATAAAAATGGTGAGTCAAATCTTGCTATAACAGATTCCCCCTAATGTGTGAGATCAGAGGAGTATCTACGATGGCCAAAATACATTATAAATAACCTAGAAGTGGAGTGGTAGAGAACCAACTGGACGAACTCAATTTATCATTACATTATGTACTGAATTTGCATACATGACTGCCAAAAGTACAATGCAGATCCATGTGGAAAATATACCAACAAGTGTTCATGGCCATGAGTAGGAAAATATAAATGCAGTTACATGCCAATAGTTTTCATAGTCATGAACAAGGCCCAGTGAAACCAGTCTCAAAATCAATCTGAAGATATCTATATACCATAGAGTATAATCTAATCTCCCATGATTGCTGAAGTCAAATAGGTGCTGGTCTGATGAATTGAAAGCAACAACTCAGGAAAGTTGTGTCTACAAAGTGATGTCTTCAAGTCTTCAATACAATCTGCCAATGGTGCAAGTCTACATCATGTGAATAAATAAGTTGAGGTAGAACATGATGAGACATCATTTGATTACCGGTCATTGAGGTATACCATTAACAAATGCAAGAAAACCTACCAATGATGAAAGCAGGTATCAAAGTACTAAGTACATCTCTACAAATGTGACTAAATGAGCTGGTGTTGAACATTTGAGAGATCCATTGATCAGGAGACATTGATGTATTTCCATCTGTCAATGGTGAGAGAACCTGCCACTAATGACTGCAAACCTCAAGGTACTCATAAAAATCTAAGTCTCGTATCCAGAAAACATGAGATGAAGTCGATGGAAAGAGACCCGTTGAAAGGAGAGCATTAAGGCATCTCTCATCAGTCAGCACAAGGAGCAAAGCAGGAGCTTCATGATTTGGTGGGGATCGGACGAAAAACATGTTCATGAACCAACGACCATGTGCATCTTTTGTGTGTGCCAAATGCAAGTGGGACACGAAAAAGACCCTCTAACTAGCAGCCACCGATGAAAAATGCTGACAAATTCAAGGAAACCACGAATAAGGCTAATGACATCCAAGACACTGCATGAGTCCCAAAGTGTGAATAGATGTATTTCCATCAAACACAAGGGAAACCACCCAGTCAACAAACCATGATGAAATGTCAATTTTTGGGTTCAAGGTGACCTACCAATGATGAAAGTAGGGCCAGGGTGCATCATAAGACCAAAGTATCATGTGATTTTGAGAAAAATTGAGGGTATGGCCAACATGCGAAGTCAATATTTCTGAGGAGTGGCCGACACAAGTTGATAGACTTCCTTTGAACAAGAGCATGAGACATATGGTGGACTCTGACAGCATAGACTTAATGATTTGACAATTAGATGCAGGAGGCATCCAAAATGTTCTCTATAGTGGTTGGAAGATTAACCAATCAATAGAGGAAATTATGTAATGAGATTAGCTTCCTAAGGCCATGCTAAACCCAAAATTATGATGATGCAAGGACTCAATAACTTTGTGCTCTATTCAAAGGCGACACAACTGCTACCAATTACAATATAGTACTCCCTTCCTGCCCGTATTTTTTTGTTTTTTCATAACAATTGAATGCTATGATACAGAGGAGGGAACTAGTGTCGCAAGTAAGCAAAACTAGTTTCAGTAGTGGAACATACCTATGCTCAATGCAAGAAAATGCATGCAAGAGATGGACACTCGGGGTGATGTTCCCTCCAAGATGTAGGGTGTCAAATTGCGAAGGATATAGAAAAGGCTCTGCTTGGTTGAGGATTCAAACTGCTTGGGCCATGGTTTATAACACAAAGCACGAACCGGCTAAAGGCTCAATACTGCAAGCAAGGGCATGAGATGCAATCACAATTTAATGCCAAAAAAGTCCCTTTTTATATCTTTTAGTCTACTTGGTGTGAAAAAGGGGTAAACTTGTTCCAAATAGACGTCTTTTCAAATCCAATTTATGAGTGTGAAGACGACAATTTCACTCGGCGATCTTTTCCATTTTTGATAGCGAGTCGGAAAAGAGCTTAACTAAGACTCATGATCTTTCAAGTCCAATTTTAACGAGTGTGAAAGGGACAATTCACTCGGTGATCTTTTCAATTTTTAGTAATGAGTCGGAAAAGAGCTTAACTAAGACTCGTGTTCTGGGAGTCCGCGGGTGATAAGGCCACGTGTACATGAATAAGAAATGAGTCTCATTGTAAAGTCATGTGTCGAATTCTAATGGACTCCCGGTCCTAAGGAAAATCTTGGCATGGGCGCCAAATGACAAAGAGGTTCTAACTAGGGTACCCATGTTTGGTAAGTCTCTACCATTTATTAACGATGCTATGATAGCAGATGGAGGTTAATGCGTCACAATAAATGGGTTTGTACCTAAGGCGTAAAAAGTGGTAATTGAAGGATAATGAAAAACTGGATGATATAGTGAATACCTATCCTATATGCTAGGTTATGAATATACCTGCCCGAGGATACGAACGACCAACCATGACGTTGAAATCTGTAAGAAAATTGGGTTGAAACTACAAAAACCAACTTAAAACCATTTTTGAATTAGTCCATTAGACAAAATAATAGCATAAAACTATATCAAATAGGTAAGAATGTTTTATAAATAGTAATAAAATCACAATTTACTATGTCATTTTCATTTTCACCCAAAATAGTGTGATTTGGACTAACATACCTCTGAAATTCAAATGATGATCGTGGGAGAAATAGGCAACGGAATCGCAAGATGACTGGTCCAGGTAACTCTTCATCCCATCCTCTTCAAATTCAATGGTTTAAAATTTTGAATTGGGCTCCATTTTTTTAGTTTTTAAGGGCGCAAATTGTGTTTTTCGGTATATGTGGGTTTCTGCTAATATGTCGCGTATACAACCAGATATACGCCTCTGTGTGAACTACAGGGGGTGTATATTAGGCCCTACCCGCAACTGTTCCTGGATAAACCATGTATAGTTTTTAACTCAAAAATTGATTTGGTTTTTGCAGGATTGTGTTGGGGTGGAGGGAGAGAGAGTGTTGGAAGATTGGTTTTTGTCATTGATTCCAACCCTAGTCATGGGTTTTGGACTGCAAGATAGATAAAGAAATTTGGACATGAAGGACAATGCACATGCATATACAACACCCATTAATGGATAGTATACATCATGTTGTTTCCGGTGGTATGTGGCACGTAATGTGGATCCTCATGGTTG
>JASDQU010105095.1:245567-257184 GCA_032191745.1 Picea mariana
CTTATATAAGTAGAATCTTCTATTAGGTCTTCTTACATTTGACTTATTCTTCCTTATTGCTAGGCCTTATTAATATTGACCTTTATTACATCGAAATATATTATTCTACCTACGTGATGGGTTAGGCTCCTAACAATATATGCAACCCTAGATGATATACAAGCATAATACTAATCCCATATGATTGAGGTGGAAGGTTAGATCATAAATAATCATGTTGCTATTTTAATTGATTCAGGATAAAGACATAGTTATATTGATCCTAAAATAGTGGACATGTTTCATTTGATGAAAAGTAAGATTGAAATATCATGGTTGGTTCAACTAGCCACTAGAACCAAAATAAGGATCAATGAGTCTGGAAGGGGTTGTCCAATAGATATTAATGGAGTGAATACCAGTGATGATATGAATATCATACCATTAGGATCTTTTGATATCCTAAATGAAATGGATTGGTTGGACAAGCATCATGATGTCCCAGATTTCCATAATAAGAAATTTACATATCTTGATTAATAAGGAAAGTAGAGCATTGTACAAGGAATTCCAAGACCCATTTCTATAAGAGTGATTTAAGCCTTACAACTGAAGATATGTTTTAGGAAAGGATTTCAATTGTATGAAGCTCATGTGGAGGAACCATACAATATCAAAGGGCCAAGTATTGAAATTCTTTTGGTATTGCAAGAGTTTGAGGATGTATTCAAAAAAATACCAGGATTGCCACCAAAGAGGGATATAGATTTATCTATTGATTTAGTATTAGGAGATACCCTGGTATCAAATACTCCTTACAAAATGAGTACACCGTAATTAAAATAATTACAAATGCAGCTAGAATAAATGTTTAATAAAGGTTACATACACCTAAGTGTTTTACGTTGGGGAGCACCGATACTCTTTGTGAAAAATAAAGATGGAATGTTGAGGTTATGTATTGAATTTAGACAACTAAATAAAGCCACTATGAAGAACAAATGGTGTAACATCCCCCAACCTAGTTGAGGTCCATTACATGAGGAAAACATCATAAATTAAAATTTATGTTATCTAATGAAATTCTCGTAGCTTCCAGCCACAAATTACAACTAAATTTAACTACTGTCTATTACAATTTAGTAAATACATATAATTTTTTTTAAACACACATGAATGTAGCTGATAACTTATTACAACACCATATAAATTAGTATCATACATAGAGTTCATGCACAATAATTTAACTCATATAATAACACATCAACAAGATAAAATACTTATCTTTCAAAATAGTTGTGCAACCAACTGCTTGGTACAGACATTCCACCCCAACATATAATTTTTGTTCCAAATACAAAAATAAACTCACCCCCAGGCTGTAGCTACCAATACACAAAAGAGGGCGGTCTCTCGTCGTCCACTCACAACACAGAAAACCCACAACCCACTAGTATTCTCCTACAACTATTCTGATTTTCCACCAGCTCTCGTCCTCTCGACCTACCAAAACAAAGGAATGTACCCCTTCACTGATATCAGTCCCTAGGACGTCCCATTAATTTATCAGGGTATCACTGGCACATGTAACTAGGAATGTCTCAGTTGGGAACTCAAGGGAACTCATTTCTAGGAAAACTACCAACAAACAACAAAAGCCACTTGTTGTTACAATGAAACTCAAACAAGAGTTCACTCTTCAGGACTGACATCCTAACTCTTCAGTATTCAACTCCAAAATTCTCCAAAACATGCTTCAACATGATCTATAATTCACCCTCCATGGATGGTCCATCTCGAAGCTCTCTTTTCTGCTCTCTACTTGTTGTTCATGTCAAAAACTTGATTGTCTAAAATTGTTGTTATTTCCCATACGAATTTCTCCCTTTGGATTACTTGTTTGACTCACACACTTACCCAAGATGATTGTACTCAACCCCCATGCTCCCAATAAATATGGGATGTGACTTCTCACACCCACCCTCTTACATGCATTCAATGATTGGATTTGGGACACTTGATAAGAAACTAGAGCTTAATACATAGCCATAGTAAAATTCAGGAATGTGGGTGAAATTAATAGACATGGGTAATTCCCCCTTGGACCCCTCTCTTATATATTCTCCTAGACCCTCCTGTCTCTTGTGGTTTAAATTTATCCCCCATCTCTATTCATATCCCCTTAGCAATATGCATCACATTTTTATTATCAAAATTTAGAAACACATTTTTCATATACATTGTTTTGGCCATAACCACACATTATGTCTACATTAAGTATTAATTAAATTGGGGATTGTAGTGGAGACATTACATTTCCCCTCTCCTACAATTGCGCATTGTCCTCGGTGCACACTATGCCAATATACATATATATACAAATGTACATCATGATGCTTAAAGAAATAAAATTATGCAATTTTACAACTCTAGCAGTAGTTCCAGCCAAAATATCCTATTCCTCCCAACCCGCCGACCCAAGGAATGTACCATTTGTTGGATTACTAAGGGTGGGGGTGAATCAATAATGAAAAATTATAGTACTTTAAACCACAATTTATTCTTCAACAATATTCATCAGTTTATCATTAGAATTCAATATATCATAAACAACATCACATCACAATAGATACATAATACACCAATATTTACATGGAAACCCAAATAGGAGAAAACCACATAATTTTTTTCTTATATATTTATCAAAATAAAACATTCATTGAAATCACCAACTGCAAATTCTCCAGCTACAACTGGAAGGAGGCTCCAACCCTGTATTCTCAATCTCCAACCCGAAGCAAGCTACAACTCCCTGATTCTCTGGCTCCAACCAGAAGGAGGCTACAACCCCCTAGGTTCTATGGAAACAAATGGAAGGTGGATAAAACCACCTTTCCTTTCCCCTTCCAACCACCCTGTAATATAAATGTATACCAACTATCTCTATCACAAACTCTTCCACTATCATTGTCATTGCACTGTCACTATCACTTTGTCTTTGTCACCGTCTCTGTCACTGTCAATGTCACTCTATCTCTGTCACTGTCACATCAACCTGTATCTTCTCATCAACCAAATAAATCTGTACCATACCATGCATCAAGTGTATACCAGTATAGATACTATCTCATGCATCAATCATGACCCAAAAGATACATCAACAATGAATAGTGAATCATGAACTAGAGCATCAACCATGTACAACCTGTGTCATATACGATATCATCAACCATATGAATATATGTACTATATCATCAATAAAGTATCTAAAATAGTCTATACATGCCCCTCATGCATACATCACCAAACAACATGGATATACCTCAACCATATACAACCAACTCAAGGATGTGAACTATAAGAACCATATCAATGTTGTACCATACATAAGTGTGCTACTCACTCGTCCAACTAACCATCATTACCATATCCAAGTACAAGACCAACCATAACAAGAATTCCTCAAGAATTCACAACATCATAAGTAAATCTAAGCATTAAAACAATCTAATAACCATACAAAAAATTTTGTAGTTGACCTAAACCTATAGAATGTTGACCTGTGAACTTGCTTTCAGACTCTAGGGAATTGGTACCAACATCTATTCAAACCTTCATTATATTTTCACATATACGTGACCTTCTCTTCTACAACCCACAAATATCCATGCTTTCCCTCATTGTATCCCACATACATCCTCTCCCTTATTACTTGCAACCCAGAGATACCCCATAAACTAGGGTTTCTTGCAACCCCAAGACTTTCTCCTTCGACCTTCCTTTTCTACCCCCAAAAAATGTCATTACAACCTTAGAAAATGATCACTAGTTAGAAAGATATATAATCAATGAATGAGTGTGTGAATGTGCCTGTTATCACTCCAAGAAACTCCTTAGGGTTGTAGGCTAAGAATTCTTGGTAACTTAATAAATTTAATAATCAAAGTATGTGTGGAACAATGGGATAAATAAGAAGGCTAAGAAAAGGAAAACTTGTTATGCATCTAAATAAACCAGTGCTTTGAGAAACCAGATATTAGTTATAGTAGATAAAAAGGTGTGAAGAATACCATTCAATATAACCAAGTACAAGAAATGTAGGGTCATACAAGACAGTAAAGAAACATCTAATTCATATTCATGAGCTATACCAAAAGATAACAGTTCTGAATAACTAAGCTGAACATAATTAAATAACAGAGTAGTGGATTATATGAAAAGACTGATATATAATAACCAAAGAAGACTGTGATTCATATATCATATCAGAGTCAAAGTACACAACCAAAGTATCCAGGATTGAACCCCTTGGTGCTCCAAACGTCTTTGGCTTTATAGCCTTACAAGATGAAATCTAGATCTTTGAAAGATGGATCAGATTTACTAAAAATAGTCAAATCAAAATAGATACAACAAGTGTAGGATGAGATCCTATACAAATGGATCTAGAATACTAAAAATGGAAAGTCAAAACAAAATAGGAAAAGATCCTATCTAAGGAGTCAAAATCTATCTTGATAGCCTTCATATCCTCCAAACTCTTTGACAGATGTAGAAGACCTTCCAAGGTTGATGAATCTTCATAAGAAATTCGAATTTGCCACCTTTGGCAAAAAAAACAATTTTTTGCTCATGAACTAGGTCACCATTTTCACTTTTCCACCTTCTTAAACATTAAATACATCAAGACAAAACCTTAAATCTGATGTATTTAATTATTTTGCATCTTTAGAAACCAACCTCGAAAGATTTGGTTGACAAAAAGTCAAATCTGTGCAAAAATATGACCTTGTTGCCATGTAACAAGTTTCACCAGCTAACTTTCCTTGAATCCACCCCTTTAGTTGGTGAAAAGTAGAGCTTTCACCAACTAACTAGCAAAGTTCAAGGCGAAATAGCTGGTGAAAGCATATATTTTTTAAATGAAAATTGCCTTGGGAAAAATTCAATTTCTGAGTTGTGGAGAGTCCGTTTTACATTCTTGAATAGTCGATTGACATCTAGAAATCCTAAGTTTTCCAATGGTACTTTCAAATCTGAATTTAGAGCTCAGGAGGGAAGTCAAAAGTCCCCTGAAATATTAGGCATAATTTTTCAAAGGTTCTTTTCAACATCCTTTCGTTCAGAAAATTTACAGGATTCGTTGCAAACACTGCCTCTGAATGAGGAACCCCCACTAAAACAAATACACCTCAACCCTCATGGAAAGATTCAAAATCTTGAATCATTGTCTTGATGTTTCCTATGCATTCGATACTACAGTCAACTCTTCTATCAATTTTTTCTGCAATTACCTCTTGAATGCATACACAATTTTTCACTTGATTCTTCTTGTTCAATTTGATCTCTCTTTCATCCTTTTCTATGTTTATTGGACTCTGCATTTTAGTGGAAGATGGACCAAGATGCCATGTACTTCATGATCAACTTTCAGGTCAAGAACTGCGTCCAAAAGATTTTCTTCTGATACATCTCCTGGTAAGTCTGCATTAATGGATTTTAAGCCAACCTCTGCACATGCTTTCCACTTCATGCGTACATAAGTGTGGGAATCTTCCTTCACACCCACAATTATAACAACCAAAGCAGGCACCTTGCCATATTTCTGGGAAACATCTTGGGTGACCTTGTTGTGAATAGGTTGGGCAATGGCTTTCCCCAACAACAACCCACTTCACTTCCTCGCCATTTGTGACTCAAAACTAGGTTGATTTGCACATGGTTGACATGGTAATTCTCTGATACAGATGGGATGGCACTGGTGAAAACTCTTTGTGTTACCAATTTGAACATGAAACCATATCATATTACCTATGGACACCATGAATTAAAAACAAAAGATATTGATTTGATGTCGCGGGGTGGCAGGTACTTTCTCCTCTGTCTCTAATGATGAATGTGGATTTGTCATCTCCAACCCTCTCACTGTTGTCGCACGAAATCGAAAGCATGATCCACCATAATGTTCTATTAAAACGTGCACAAACGGTATCATCATCATCTTTTGTTTCAACTAGCGCTCCATAATGATTGTGTGATGTGTGTCGAGCGTGTCCCTTTCTGAATTTGGAACCATTAAAGTGAAATCCATGTTTAGCACTTTCACCAGCTTACTTTCCTGCGGGGAGTACACCTTAACTGTCGAATGCTGAGGCTTTCACCAGCTAATCATCAACTTAGCAACATATGTTAGCTGGTGAAAATCATTTTTCACAAAATTTAAAAACAACCTTTTGGGGATCAATTTATTTCTAGGGTACAATTTTAAATCCTATGTTTTGACACTTTTAAAATCTAAAAATTTATATAGAATCCTATTAATGACCACGCTATCACCTACAAAATGAAAAACATTGACTGATTCATTTTGGGAGCTAACAGTGCCAATGAATGACTTCTTGAGGTTCTTATAGACTTGTGCTAGGTAACTCCTCTCCTTAAATTAGAGCTTCTAGGGTTTTCTCGTTACAACAACTTTACACCTTTTACCAAGACTTATAAAAAATTAGGGCTTCTTGTCCACTCTTCGGGGTTTCCAACTTTACAAGTAAATATATCCCTAACCATGAGGAACTACGTGGCGTTCCACATATCATCAGAAATGGTACAAGGAGTATTTTCCATCCATGAGTGAGTCACCTTCATTTACTCCATCCTTCATGACCTAAATATCCATTAAACTATGGGATCCTTAACCATGTTTAAGGGTTTCTTGTAGACTTCTTCAAATAATCTTCCCATGAGGGCCATTCTTGGAGCTACGCCATAAAAGGACCACTTTGGATGCTTCTCAGAATACACCCATTACATCAAATGAATTCAATCCAATATTCATTGACATCAATGAAAACCAACCATCCTACAATCTCCCCCTTTCCCATTGATGGAAACACTTAGGCATGATAATACTTATGATCATAATCCCCCTTGATGCATGCCTTTATGTCCCCATTCCTTGCTCTTTATCTCTCCCCTTTTGAAATCAATGGAAAAGGTTACTCCTCATCTAGGGATGCTCTCCCTATCTACAATCCTTTGCTAACTCTACATATGTTTCTCTTTATGGTGTTTCCTCATGTAATTTTTTGATGTATATATGAAAAGCATTCAAAAGTTTCGTTACTTGAAATTATTCAATACTTCTGTTTCTCTCCCCCTATCCAGTTAATCTTAATGATGAGTGGATCACTATGGGGAAAAAATAAATCCAAGTTTTTGTCGCAGATACTCGAAAGGTTCCCTTGCAAGTAGTTTGGTGAAGATATCTGCAATCTGCTCCTTTGTCCCGACATACTCTATCTTGATTCTCTTCTCTGTAGTTTGTTCCCGTGAGAAGTGATACTTGATCATAATGTGCTATTTCTTAGAGTGCATCACTAGATTCTTTGAAATATTGATGGCGTTGGTGTTGTCACAAAGTATTGAAATAGGCTCATCATACTTTACTTGCATATCCTGCAATGTCTACTTCATCCAAAGAACCTGAGTACAAGAAGTTGTTGCTACAATGTGTTTTTCCTCTACTATGGAAAAAGATACTGATGATTTTTTCTTTCTTAACCATGATACCAGGGAGTCACCCAAGTAGAAGGTTGCTTCACTTGTACTTCTTCTATCATCAATGCAATCTTCCCAATATACATATGTGTAGGCAACAAAAGACAGCTCCTTTTGTTGAAGATTGAGTAGCTTCGGAATATATCCTTATTGTCTTTTACCTATACAAACCCTAAAGAATGTTATTATATTATATTTATTAAGATGACCCTATTATGCCTTGACAATTAAATGTAATTTAAGAGTGTAAATTGATAGATCGGACCAAACCCTAATTTAGGGAGGCCATACTACTATTTATAAGGAGGGATAGCACCTCACTTATCCACCCACTCATGAGCTCTGCAAAAAAGAGGAAAAGTGCACAATCCTCGAAGGAGTAGCTGTTGTAGCTAGGTGTGATGTCAAGGAGGGTTTTGGTCTATCTCTTGGTATCTCTTGATTAAGTGGTGCGCTACTCATTCCTAGTGAAGGAGTAGAGGATGATCTTTTGCCTTGTTAGTTCTCTCTTGAAGAGAATAATTGTTCTTGATTGGATAATCTATATGGAGAAAGGTTTTTGGGTTTTCTCCCCCTAGATGGTTTCCCAGGATAATCTTTGCGTCTCTCTTGTTTTTATGATTGTATCTCTTTCATTGATCTTATATATGGATCTAATATGCTAAATGATTGTAATAATAAAGAAGAATCATAACTACTAGATGTATAAGTAAAATATCAACATGGTATTAGGACATGCCTAAAAGAGAACAACTCACAGTCTATAAAGAAGTGGCTAGCCTCTGCGCACCCTCTCCAAGATTCAGTTTTTAGTGTTGCAGCTGCTACAAAATTAGGGTTTATGCACAAACCCTAAGTGTGATGTTTTCCCTATTTAAATAGGATTTTGGATAAATTAACCACACCTAGGATCTCTCCCTAGGAGGGAACATCTAGTACCTATATTAGAATTTTAAAATTTGAAGGTTGAAAAAATCAGGGTTTCCTCATAAACCCTAGGCTTGGTTGAAGTTGCTGCAAATTTTGTGATAGATTCCATCTTTGACTCAACAATCTCTCTGGTAAGGTCTAAAATCCTCATCTTGAAAATTAATTTTTTATTTTTACTTGTTCCGGGTAGGATGACTACCAATACCAAGCTTGAAGAGAAGCTTCAAGGAGTCGATGAGTTTCAAGCATGGAAGTATAGAGTAATGGTCATTCTAGAAGAGAATGACCTTGAATTTTTTTTTGAACAAGATATTGAAGAGCTAGAGGAAGATGAGGCCAAAGCCAAATATAAGAAATATATGATCAAAGAAAAGAGGATCATTACCGATTCCATCAAGAACTATCTGATTCATCATGTTTCAACATTAAAAACCCCAAAGAAAATCATGGATTCCTTATCCCATCTATTTGAAGGCAAGAAAATAAATCAAAAAATGACCTTGAGGAAACAACTCAAGAATGTAAAGATGAAAAATTTCAGAAACCATACAATCCTATTTCACAAGAGTTTCCCATATTAAAGAACATATTGAAGCTATTGGAGACTCGATTGAAGAAGTTGAGATAATGATGACCACATTAAACAATCTTCCAAATTATTGGGAATCCTTCATCCAAGGAATCTACTCTAGAAGAAATTTAACTAAGTTCAGAAAGTTGTGGGGATACTATACTCGAGAAGAAGTCAAATTAGAGGAAAGAAAGGAAAATATAGAGAACAATGAAGATCAAGCACTAACAGTCCAAACAAGAAAAGGAAAGAACAAGAAAGAAGCTCACTCACACAAAATATTTTAGAAGACTCAAAGACAATATTCTCATAAACATCTCCCAAGCTTTAGATGCTTCATTTGCTAGAATATGGGACATGTTGTAAGAAATTGTTCCCAAGCAAAAGAACAAGATAAAACCAGGAAGTTTAAAAGGAATCATGCCCATTTTGTAGGAGAAGATGAACCTGATCGAAAAAGAAAAAAAGAAGATGATCCAAATGAACTATATCTTTTGTGATATAGGACTTAGTGTTTTTGAAGCACTTGATTCATATCAAGTGATATTGATAGCTATATCTTGTTTCCTTCCACAATAAAAATTCAAGAAGTAAAAGAACTGAAGTATTATTGCACCATGAGGGTCAAGTACAAGTTGTGAAGACACATTATTATTCTTCCAGATAGTATACAGATCAATCTAGCAATCTAGAAAATGCACACTCAAGGTATGCACCCTTCATATTTGATTTTAGTTTTAATTTTATTAACATGATATTTTATGCATTTTTTATCTTAGCTTGTTGGATCATTATCCCTGGTACGAGAATCCAACAAGGACTGATTTAAAATAAATAAATATTTTATGTGCTCGAGGGTGACATATGCAAATGCCTATGTTTGGGTGACAATGATGTGACATTGTATATGGTAAAATGAGAACATTAGAATAGAACTCATAGTGTTTAGAAGTTTCCCAATGAGAAGACCTAGTCAATGGATAATGAAGACACCTTGACAGGAAGCAGAATTTGTTTCAAGTCTGACTCAAATTTTCATATTAAGACTTGGTATACAACGCCAAGTATATCTTGCAGAGACTCTAAGGTTATTGTAGACTTAGAAGAAGTCGAGGCTCAGATGGAGCATTAAAAGTTAGTAGATCCAGAAGGATCTACCTAGAATCATTACAGTAACTAGGAAGAAACTAACATGGTCCCATGACACTTTGCAAGATCAAATCCATATAGCATTGACGAGCCATATCGGGAGGAAAATATGGCTCCACCAGTGGTGAGGCAAGTGGCCCCAAAATGTACTAGCTCAAAAGGAGCTAGATTTTAGAGGGAGTCATCCCTCACGATCCAGTAAAGAGGAGCAGGATCTCGAGGACCATTCATAGAGATGTACAAATCCTGATTTGTGTCTAGAGAATTCTCCCAGGAAGAGGGATATGACTATGACGAGACACTTTCTCTATTAATAAGAATAAATTTATATATAACAAACATGATTGATTAAAATAAGATAACATAGTATGATATTTAGAGGGAGCAGGTAAGACAATCCCTACATTTGGGATTGAGTTATCTCCAGTGCCAGTTGGTGCAGTACATGAGTCGTGCCATGGAGACATGAATACAATAGAATATTGATTTACCTCCATAGAAAGAGGATAATTTACCCTCAATATCAGTTATTTAGCCACTCTCAGTTTCATATGAAGTTGTTTCCTTGATATAATAGAGTAGCTACTCTCAGAGTTCAACAACTAAAGTGAGAATGGAGCAGTCATTATCATCTTCAAAAAGAACAGTTGCAGGTGCAAAATCCTAGTTCTAGAAGGAACAATTGCAGAGGGAGTAGAGGACACACTCTTAGGTAGTAGACAGATATTTATTTGTAGAAAGTACATAGAGATAGCACATGAATGTGCAGATTGAATTGCAGTTGAGTAAGTGTATCAGTTTGGTACAATGTGATGTGAAACATTTGGTTTGTAGAACATGAGGATATATATATTTTTTGTGGTGAAAGACATGTTCACATGGCTATGGAAAAACATGTGATGAGGTAAATAAAGGGTATGATTGATTATGGACCCGGATATATCTCAGAGTATGAGATAAGATTGCAGATTTAGATTGGGAAGGTAATGTCATAGATCAAAAAAGTACATCTGGATGTTACTTTATTATGGGATCAACTTTGATATCATGAATCAATGAGAAGAAAACCTATATGTGTTACAAGGGAAAAACTCTCTATGGCCAAGGATAAACCACAATAGACAGGTATGACTACAGAAATCAACTCAATTCCAACATGTGCTATATAAACTAATGTGAAATACGAGGAATAAGCCTACCTTGATCCAATCATTTGATGTAATTCCACCATTGAGCACTTTGACCCAAAGCCTTATACCTGCAAGAAGTTCTCAACAAACAAGCGATGCAAGTATATAGTGACAATATATAAAATGAGTTAGTACAATCCATTAATAAACATTACAAACATGCCCATGGATAATAATCATATATTCACAAGATATTGATTGGACGGTAAAGGAGTATTTATATTAATAATTGATCAACAGA
>JASDQU010105096.1:21009-31522 GCA_032191745.1 Picea mariana
GAGAGTGTTTTATCAGCGGCCTCAAGGATGAAATTTGGGCCCATGTCCTCATGGCTCGGCCT
Source organism: Picea mariana (assembly GCA_032191745.1). Lineage (NCBI taxonomy): Eukaryota > Viridiplantae > Streptophyta > Pinopsida > Pinales > Pinaceae > Picea > Picea mariana. Next base: position 21,072 of record JASDQU010105096.1, read on the forward strand.
GAGAGTTGGGTGGAGGCTACCAAAAGAGATAAAGAAGCACAATAGGTTGTATCTTCTCAAAACCGCAAACCCTCCTTCATCCCTCGCCCTAAACCAGTAAATCCCACTGCTCCCTCTGCTCCACTAAAGATCGAAAAATTGACCCAGGCTGAAATGGTTGAATGCCAACTCAAAGGCCTTTGTTATAACTGTGATGACAAATATTTCCCGGGCCACAAGTGTAAAGAACAAAACCTTTTTATGGCCATCTCTAAGGAGATTTTGAAAGAAGATGAAGAAACTCCCTCTATGTCTGAATCACCTAAATCCACTGACATAACCCCTCCCTCAGACCCTCCCAAAGTAGAACCAGTCATTTCCCTCAATGCTCTCACTGGCTTCTCCGCTCCCCAAACCCTCAAGCTAATCAGTTACATCAAGCATCGGAAGGTCATCATTCTGGTTGATAGTGGCAGCACCCATAATTTTATTCATCACTGCATGTCCCAAGAAACTCATTGCTACATCCATGCCGTCAATAATTTCCAAATCACGATTGCCAATGGTGGTTCCATGAAATGTGGAGGGAATTGTGAAAATGTGTGTCTCCAAATTGGTGACTACCACCTGAAATCCCATNTTGTGTTGGGTGTAGACAGGTTAAGGACTTTGGGTCCCATTCTCATGGATTTTAAATACTTAACCATGCAATTCGACCAGGAGGGCCACCAATATAAGTTCCAAGGCATCACCGTCGGTTCACATGAGATCATTAGTTCCCATCGCATGGAAACAATGCTCAAAAAGGGTCATTCTGGTGTTATCGCCCAACTCCATGCCATACAAGCAACAGAGACACCCTCAGTACCACAAGACCTCCAAGCCATCCTTTCTAAACATCAATTGGTCTTTTCCACTCCCCAAGGCCTCCCTCCTTCCCATGGTGTTCATGATCATTCCATTCCCCTTGTACCAGGAATCCTTCCTCCCAATATCTGTCTGTATCGTCACCCCTTTTCCCAAAAAAATGAAATTGAGAAAATGGTCTAGGAACTCCTTAATGAAGGTGTTATTCGCCCTAGTATGAGCCCCTATTCATCTCCTGTGGTCATGGTCCTGAATAAAGAAGGTTCTTGGCGAATGTGTCCTAACTTTCGTGCCCTCAACAAACTTACCATCAAAGACAAATTCCCCATTCATGCCATTGATGACCTCCTAGATGAATTGAGTGGCACCCAATTCTTCACTAAACTGGATCTTTGTTCGGGCTACCACCAAATATGTATGAAAGAGGTAGATATCCCCAAGATTTCCTTTAGAACTCATGAGGGCCACTATGAGTTTTTGGTCATGCCCTTTGGCTTGTCCCCTCCACCTTCCAAAGCCTCATGAATCATGTCTTCCATCCTTTTCTTCGCCATTTTGTCTTAGTTTTCTTTGATGATATCCTCATCTATAGAAAAACCTAGACAGACCATCTTGCTAATGTGGATTGAGTTCTCCATCTACTCTCTCCGCACCAACTTTTCTTGAAACAATCTAAATGTGCTTTTAGTGCCTCAGAAGTAGAATACTTGGGTCATCTGGTTGGAAAATATGGTTTCAGGGTGGATCCTAAAAAGATTGAATCTATGCAAGACTGGCCTCACCCAAAGACTCTTAAGAGCTTGCATGGATTTCTAGGCTTAACAGGGTATTATCGCAAGTTTGTTAAGAATTATGGAAAGATTGCAGCACCTCTCACTACTCTCCTCAAAAATAACTCTTTCACTTTGACTCCAATCGTTGCTCAATATTTTCAAACCTTGAAGATGACCATGTACACCACTCCAGTCCTCGCCCTTCCCAATTTCACAAAGACCTTTGTGTTGGAATGTTATGCCTCGGGGAAAGGAATTTGTATTGTCCTTATGAAAGAGGATCGACCTTTGTCCTTTACCAGCAAGCAACTATCTGAAATAAATCTGGGCAAATCCATCTATGAAAAGGAAATGTTGGCTATTCTGCATGTCGTGGATCTATGGCGTCCTTTTCTGTTGGGGAAATGGTTCCAAATTAAGACAGACAATCAAAGCCTCAAGTATTTTCTGGAACAATGAATTTCCTCCCCAAAACAACAAAAATGGGTGACTAAACTCTTTGGATATGATTATGAGATCATTTATAAGAAAGGAAAAGACAATGTGGTTGTGGATGCACTTTCCCAAAAATATGAATATGAAGGATCCATTTTTTCTCTTTCATTCATTGTACCAGATTGGCTCCAAGTCGTTCGCCAGGAATGGCTACAAGATCCCAAAAGTTCACAGTTGATCCAGCAATTGCATTCCAATGCTCCAGCTTCCCCAGGGTACTCTTGGCTCCATGAGGAAATTTGATACAAAGGTCGTTTGTATTTAAGTAAACAATCAAAGCTTAAATCCACGGTACTTTCTGAGCTTCATGCTACACCCACAGCAGGGCACTCCGGGTTCACCAAAACCTATGACAGGGTCAAACATTCCTTTTTTCTAGGATGGCATGAAACAGGACATTCGTAATTTTGTAGTTGAATGTGACGTGTGTCAATGCAACAAGGGAGAAACAGTCAAATCGTCGGGCACACTACAACCGCTCCTGATTCCACCTACTATTTGGAAGGATATCTCTATGGATTTTATTACCGGCTTACCCAAATCAGGAAATCAATCTGTCATCGTGGTGGTTGTTGATCGCCTTTCCAATTATGCTCATTTCTGCGCCCTTCAACACCCGTTTATAGCATCCACGGTGGCTCAAATATTCATGGATCAGGTCTTCAAGCTTCATAGCATGCCGCACTCTGTTGTTTATGATCGCGACCCAACTTTCACAAGCAATTTTTGGCAAGAACTGTTCAAGATACAAGGCACAGAATTGCATCTCAGCACAGCTTATCATCCCCAAACTGATGGCCAAACGGAAGTTGTCAACAAGTTTTTGGAAACATATTTGAGGTGTTTTGCCTTAGAAAAGAAAAATCAGTGGGCTCAATGGTTACCCCTAGCTGAATGGTGGTGCAACACTTCATACCATACAGCTACATGCATAACTCCTTTTGAAGCAGTATATGGACAGAAGCCACCTTCAATTCTCTCATACTTACCGGGTGCCTCGAAGGTTCAGGCGGTTGACACACTTACAACTCGAGAGGCTATTCTCCGTACCCTCAAAGAGAATTTGGTCATGGTACAGAATCACATGAAGCAACAAGTAGACCAAGGTCGCTCTGAACATCAATTTGTAGAAGGGGATCAGGTGTTTCTTCTACTGCAACCTTACAAGAAAACTTCCCTCAAGGCCAATCATTGTCAGAAGCTAGCGCATAAAATTTTATGGTCCTTATATCGTGCTCAAGCATGTGGGACAAGTCGCCTATCAGTTAGCTTTGCCTAGCCATTCAAAGCTACATCATGTTTTTCATGTTTCATGCTTAAAGAAGGTGATTGGAGCTAAGTGCCAAATTCAAACCAACCTTCGAGAGTTAGCTGAAGAAGGATCCATTTGGCTACAACCAGAAGCAGTTTTGGACCAGCGTGAGCATCACCTATGTTAAAGAACCACCAAGGAAGTGCTAGTCCAGTGGAAAGATACAACTCCAGCAGACGCCACTTGGGAACCAGCTACCATTCTGCAGAAATTTCCTCATCTCAAGCCTTGAGGACAAGGTTGTTTTTAAGGGGGCAGACATGTTAGGGTCCTAACCCGCACATAGGTAGACCAATATATTCGGATGTAATAAAGGTCAATATTAATAAGGCCTTTCAATAAAATAAAATAAGGAGGATGTAAGAAGACCTAATAGAAGCTTTCGCTTCTAGAAGGATCTTCCTCTAGATGCTTCTTTTTAGTATAAATAGGAGTCGAGGGGATGAGAACCCTAGCATGGATATTATTGTAATAGAGCTATGCTCAACTGGAGGTTTCCCCCTCGAAGAGGCCCGTGAACATTGCTTTCAGATTCAAAGTGTTATTTCTGTTGTTATTCTTATATCATTTCAGTGTTATTGTGGTGAATGTTCTGGTTATATTGTTGTTATTCTACCATTACTAGCATTTTATTTATGTTCTGCATACATTTTATATCTGGTATATTAAAAAAGGATGGTGCCCCAAACATAATTAGCAGAGGTTGGGTGCAAGTTGTTGACATAATTTGTAGAAAATGTTGACCCATCTCTGACATGACTGGAAAAGATTGGGGATGGAGCACCAGTGTGACTGAAAGTGACTTGGCTAGTGATAGATGGCGGTATTTGATTCCAAGGTCCAAGGAAAGATTGATTCTGAAACATTGAAAGCCAGGAAGGATCCTGGTGTACTCCCTGTCCCTGTCCAGAAGGGTGATAGCTTCCACTAAAATGTTCTAAAGAAATTTGGACGGGCATCATCACTGAGGCATGCGAAGGGATCGAGGTCAGATAAGAATTATTCGAGTGATKATATAGGTTTCCCCCTTGTGAAGGGGTTTCATAAATAGGGTAGCCTGAACCATAAAATTGGTTTTCTCCATATGAAATACCYGAATGCATCTGAGGGCCAGTCATGGGAAAAATGTTCGAAGAAACTGACATGGTGGGCGATATAAGTGTGGGTGGTGCATAGTAAGTGGGAAAGGAAACTATCTGAGCACTAGCTCYTGGAAGAGCATAGTTAGCAAGAGATTTAAAACAGGGGAGGTTCCAACCTCCCATGGGGACACGACTCATATCAAACGAAGGAGTAGGCATTGGAGCCATGATGCCCCTGGATCCCATGCTAGGATTCATATATGTGGACCAAGGAGAGGATTGCAAGGGTGAAGACATATCAATAGAAACATTACTAGGGATCCAAGGTGCGGACTGAGTGTTGTAGTTCTGCACACCATTGTAAAAAGAGGAAGGATCCATCCCCATGAAATGAGTAGGCATCATGGGGTGGGTAGCAGTAAATGAGGGAGAAAAAGAAACTCACTATCCATGATGACAAAACCCAAAATAGACTCTTGAGGTCAACTAGTAGTCAAAGAGAATGCCAAAATGTCAAACGACCAATATGCATGCAAACGAGCTAAAGGGGTTGAGTGGCCTCCCTCGCTAAAGAAGGTATGCCTTGTCCAAGAGGGAATTGAGACTCCCTGATAAAGTTTGGAGGTAATAGAATCAGTTATAGAGGCCCTTGTGGGCTTAACAACCAGTCAGTCAAATGCCCCCGAAGAGGTAATCCTCCATAAAGGTCGTGTGTTGTCTAACCTCTATCTGACCTAGGATACAAGTAGAATAGCCCCTGCAAGTAACCTATGATATACCTAAGTCAAGCAAGTAATAAACCACTATATAACTGATTGACAGGCGAGCAGTAGTAAGTCCAAATCACTGTATGGGCAGGGTAGAAAAATCTTGAAACCTTGAAATCATTGCTTCTCATAGAGGTATGGGTACTAGCAAGATCCCCAAATACGAATAAATCCACAGAAATATCTCTGACACTAGGTGAGTATCCAGGGGTTATCCCTTCAACTAACTTCGTGTGACCTCATGATTAACTTCGGTGTGAGAAGAGCCTCCTGATATTACCAATTATACAATGGATTTCTCAACTCCCTGTCTCAGACACATTTATTGATTTAATTTCCTTGGAGAAGTTTACTCACAAAATCCTATTCCAAGGCACTAAATCCTAGGCTAGTTTGTGCACCCTAAAAATAAAATCGTGACTAATCAATTTTAGTTTAAATCATAAATTTTATTGGTCGTGATTACTCAAAAGGGTGTGGAAGTGAAAATCATGATGTTATGACTCTGCAAAAGATAAATATGAATATAATGCAAAGTCTACCTTTAACTTTTCAATGAATGATATGCTAACAAAAACAAGGCAATTTTCAATTTCAACTCTGCAATTCAGAAGTAAAATGCAATCTTTCACTAAATGTACTAAGCTAATGATAAAGGTTCTAAGACAAAAATGTTAAGCAATTCAAAATGCCTATTTTTTGTATTTTCAATATATTAAAGAGAAAATGCATGGACTGAAAAGAAACCAGATATATAAACTCTACTATGTATAAACAAATAACTCGAGTAGAATACCAAGCAGTGAAGCAAATAGGCCAGGGTTTAAGGACACACCAAAAAATGAAAGACAATGAGAAATACTACGCCCATAAATTCAACTCCCAACAGGCTTCCTGTCAACCCAGAGAAGCTCAACAGGAACTACAGAGACTTGAGAAGGCTCAGCAAACATCAAAACTCACCCAACAGTCACTAAACCAAGAAAACAAGCAAGGAAAAGTGGTATATGCGACTGTTCAGGAGAATAGTACGTATATACACAACTTGCAGATAAGCAGAACGCGTGCGTACACGACTGTCAAGGCAAAAGGAGCATACAAGCTTTAAAATAAGGCCAGGTAAGGGAAAAAAGGCTGAAAACTCAAACTCAGAGTGAACAGAATCTACCAAGCAATGATACGACAAGAAACACAAAGGAAAAAGAGCAATGGAAGAAGAAAAAGTACTTCAACCCTTAAAAGGAAGATATGTCCCCAGTATGGTTGTCATTTCTGTTACGAGGGAAAAATCTCTATGGCCAAGGGTAAACTACAATAGACAGGTATGACTGCAAAAATCAACTCAATTCCATTGTATTCAATATAAATTGATATGCTAGATAAGAAAGAGGCCTACCTCGATCCAACGTTTGATGATGTTCTGGCGTTGAGCACTTCGACCCAAAACATTATACCTACAATAAGTACTTAACAAACAAGAAAAGCAAGTATATAGTGATAATGTAAATGGGCTAGCACATCAGATAGCATAATCCATTAATAAACATTACAAACATGCCCATGAATAATAATCATATATTTGCACGATACCAATAGGACAGGAACAGAGCATTTCTATTAATAATTGATCAACAGAAGTGTCAACATTACAGACTTTCGTGTCGGCATGGTTCGAAACCAAGGAACCAAGTTCCTTCCAACTGGGCCTCCACCACTTTAATCCTCCACTAAAGGAAAGCTCAAAGGAGAGAGACAGTGAGGTTCTCTCAACAATAGGGAAAGAGCTTGGGGGCTGAACATTGTGTTCAAACTTGAGGGACAAAGGGATGTAGACTCAATATAAAGTAATTTCTCCAAAGTAACTTTGCTCTCAAAGTTGAATGCTTTCTCCTCTTTTCCATAGCTCAAAATTGTGCTCTTATAGCCTTCAAAACAAAACTGAAGGGTAGAGTCGGAACGTTTCCAGTATATGGAAGGCCAAGGATCAGAGATCTCTTATCGTGACATGGAAACTGGACTCCATTTTTGTATTTTCTAGCACAAATATCGATGTACGTGGGTTGTGGTGGAGCAGCCTACGTATACACTTGTTCTATAGCTGATAGGGAACGTAAATGTGGAAAAATGTATATTTTTAGCTCTAGATTCATCAAAAAGGGATGATAAGTTTGCATAGGGAAATGGAAAAAGGCCCTTTGTGCAAGATAGAAATGGTGAGGCAAATCTTGCTATAACAGATTCCCCCTAATGTGTAAGATCAAAGGAATATCTATGATGGATGAATTACATTATAAATAACCTAGGATTGGAGTGGTAGAGAACCAGCTGGACTAACTCGATTTCTCATTCAATTCTGTATTGACTTTGCATACATGGCTGCCAAGAATACAATGCATATCCATGAAGAAAATATACCAACTAAGTGTCTGTGGCCATGAATAGGCAGATAAAATTGTGGTTATATGCCAAAGGTTTTCATAGTTTCGAACAAGGCCTAGTGAAACCAGTCTCAAAAACAATCTAAAGATATATGTATACCATGGAGTACAATCTGATCTCCCATGATCACTAAAGTCAAACAGGTGTTAGTCCAATGAAAGGGAAGCAACAGCTTAGGAAAGTTGCGGCCACATAGTGATGTCTTCAAGTCTTCTACACTATCCACGAAGGGTGCAAGTCTACATCATTTGAATAAACAAGTTGAGGTCGAACATAACGAGACATCGTTTGATTATCGGTCATTGAGGTATACCGTTAACAAATGTTAGACAACCTATGAATAATGAAAGTAGGTATCAAGGCACCGAGTACATTCCTACAAGTGTGAATAAAGGATTCAGTGTCGAACACTTGAGAAATCCATTGTTCAGGATACATTGATGTATTCCCATCTTCCAATGGTGAGGGAGCCTGCCACTAATGACTGCAAGCCTCAAGGTACCCATAAAACTCTAGGTCCCATACCCATAATAGTTGAGTTGAAATCGATGGAAAGAGACCCACTGAAACGAGAGCATTAAGGCATCTCTCATCAGTCAGCATGAGGAACAAAGCAGGAGCTTCATGATTTGGTGGAGATGGGATGAAGAACATGTTCACGAACCAACGACCCTGTGCACCTTTCGTGTGTATCAAATGCAAGTGGTACACGAAAAAGACCCTCTGAAAAGCAGCCAATGATGAAAATTGTTGACAGAGATGAGGAAACCATCAATAAGGCTAATGGCATCTAAGACACTACATGAATCTCAAAGTGTGAATAGATGTCTTGTCGTCGAACACAAGCAAAACCACCCTGTCAACGACCAATGATGAAATGTTGATTTTTGGGTTCAAGGTGACCTACCAATGATGCATGTAGGGCCAGGGTGTGTGATAAGACCATAGTATCATATGATTCTGACATAAACTGAGGGTATGGCTGACATGCAAAGTCAAGATTTCTAAGGAGTGGTCGACGCAGGTTATGAGACTTCCTTTGAACAAGAGCATTAGACATGTGGTCGACTCCGGAAGCAGGGACTCAATGATGTGATGATTAGATGCAGGAGGCATCAATAACATTCTCTATAGGGAGTGGAAGAGTAACCAATTGGTAGAGAAAACTCTGTAATGAGATCAGCTTCCTAAGGCCATGCTAAAACCTAAAATTATGATGACACAAGGACTCAATAATTTTGTGCTATATTCAAAGGTGACATGAAAACTATGAATTATAATATAGTACTCCCTTCCCGCCCTTCTTCTTTTTTTTTCATAAAAAATGAATGTTATGATATAGAGGAGGAAACAAGTAAGAAAGTAAGCAAAATTAGTTCCAACAGCGGAACGTACCTATGCTTAATGCAAGGAAATGCATGTGGGAGATGGGCACTCGGGGTGATGTTTCCTCCTGGGTATAGGGTGTCAAATTGTGAAGGATATAAACAAGGCTCTGCTTGGTTGAGGATGAAAAATTGCTTAGGCAATGGTTTATAATGCAAAGCAAGAACCGGCTAAAGGCTCAATACTGCAAGCGAGGGCATGAGATGCAATCACAAGTTAGGGACAAAAAATATCATTTTTTATGTCTTGTAGTCTACTTGGTGTGAAAAAGGGGTAAACTTGTGCCAAATAGACGTCTTTTCAAATACAATTTATGAGTGTGAAAAAGGCAAGTTCACTCGAAAATCTTTTCCATTTTTTATAACGAGTCAGAAAAGAGCTTAACTAAGACTCATGACCTTTCAAATCCAGTTTAATGAGTGTGAAAGGGACAAATCACTCAGAAATATTTTCGGTTTTTAGACGAGTTGGAAAAGATCTTAACTAAGATTCGTTTTCAGTGTCTTAATCAACATGTAAAGGGGGAGGCCAAGGCTCCCGTCTCGGTCTTCTACGGAAAGTCAGTATCTCACAGATAGCTGACAAAAGGGTCGGAAAACCCAAAGTTCTCCAAGTAGAGGAGGAGAAAGTGTTGGTGGAGGATACATTCTTTGTGATGGTTCGAATAATGTCTCTTAATGGAAAAGACATAGGTGGGGGTATGGGATGCCCCATCAGATCGTCCCAATAGAAGGGAACTTCGTCAGGACTTGGAGAGAGAGCAATCGGGGGAAGAATAAATCTCTCTCATTCAGAAGGAGTAGGGTTATGAATGTTGATGACATGATTAAGAGGTGCAGTACTCTCTTCAAGGAGAGTAGGGTTGACCAGGGATTGCACTGGTGTGGCCACTTCTTCAAATATAAGTTGAAGAGGATGTATAGTAACGGGGGTAGAAGACGCTTCACTTTCAAAAAATGAGGTGAGGTTAGGAGGGGATTGCGGTGGTGGGACCACTGAGGCGATCAAAGGAGAATTAGTGTGAGGCGAAACTAGGGATGTCTCAGAATCCGAAGGGCTCTTGGGTGAGCCCAATGCTTCTAGTATCTTGGCAGTAACCAGACACAAACGAGTAAGGTGATTTCCTTCACAAGTCCTGCAAAGGAATTTAGTCTTACATCTAAGACGTCTAGGCTTCTCGATGTAATTAGAAGGGGAAATAGAGTCGTCTCCTGAATGATGAATAGAGGCTGGAGATGTGAAATGGTTATGATTTGGAGTGGAAAGGATGGTGCCCCCAACATAATTAGCAGAGGTTAGGTGCGAGCTGTCGACATAATTTGTAGAAAATGTTGACCCATCTCCGACATGA
>JASDQU010105096.1:31542-86199 GCA_032191745.1 Picea mariana
CTCGATGTAATTAGAAGGGGAAATAGAGTCGTCTCCTGAATGATGAATAGAGGCTGGAGATGTGAAATGGTTATGATTTGGAGTGGAAAGGATGGTGCCCCCAACATAATTAGCAGAGGTTAGGTGCGAGCTGTCGACATAATTTGTAGAAAATGTTGACCCATCTCCGACATGACTGGAAGAGGTTGGGGATTGAGCACTAGTGTGACTGACAGTGAATGAGCTAGTGATAGATGGCGGTATTTGACTCCAAGGTCTGAGGAAATATTGATTAAGAAACATTGCAAGCCAGGAAGGATCTTGGTGAACTCTCCGTCCCTGCCCAGAAGGGTGATAGCTTGCACTAAAATGTTTTGAAGAAGTTTGGACGGGCATCATCATTGAGGCCTACGAAGGGATCGAGGTCGGATAAGAATTATTCGAGTGATGATATATGTTGACCCCTTGTGAAGGTGTTTCGTAAATAGGGTAGCCTGAACCGTAATATTAGTTTTCTTCGTATGAAATACCCAAAGGCATCTGAGGGCCAGTCATGGGAAAAATGTTTGAAGAAACTGACATGGTGGGTGACAGATGTATGGGTGGTGCATAATAAGTGGGAAAGGAACCTATCTCAGCACTATCTCTTGGAAGAGCATAGTTAGCATGAGATTCAAAAGGGGTGAGGTTCCAACCTCCCATGGGGACACGACTCATATCAAATGAAGGAGTAGGCATCGGAGCCATGATGCCCCCACATCCCATGCTAGGATTCATATATGTGGACCAAGGAGAGGATTGCATGGGTGAAGACATATAAATAGAAAATTACTAGAGATCCAAGGCGCGGTCTGAGTGTTGTAGTTCTGCACACCATTATAAAAAGCGGAAGGATCCATCCCCATGAAATGAGTAGGCATCATGGGATGGGTAGAAGTAAATGAGGGAGAAAAAGAAACTCCACTATCCATGATTAAAAAACCCAAAATAGACTCTTGAGGTCAACTAGTAGTCAAAGAGAATACCAAAACGTCAAACAGCCAATATGCATGCAAACGGGCTAAAGTGGTTGAGTGGCCTCCCTCACTAAAGAAGGTATGTCTCATCCAAGAGGGACTTGAGACTCCCTGCTAAAGTTTGAAGGTAATAGAATCAGTCATAGAGGCCCTTCTAGGCTTAACAACCAGTCGGTCAGATCCCCTCGCAGAGGAAATCCTCCATAAAGGTTGTGTGTTGTCTGACCTCTATCTAACCCAGGATACAAGCAGAATAACCCCTGCAAGTAACCTATGAGATACCTAATTCAAGAAACTAATAAACCATTCTATAATCGATGCCCAGGCGAGCAGTCGTAAGTCCGGATCACCGTATGGGCAGGGTAGCAAAGCCCGAAACCTTGAAAGCACCACCTCTCACAAAGGTATGGGTACTAGCAAGATACCCAAATACGAATAAATCCACAGAAATATCTCTGGCGCTAGGCGAGTATCCAGGGGTTATCCCTTCAACTAAATTTGTGTGACCTCGTGATTAACTCTGGTGTGAGCGGAGCCTCCTGATATTACCAATTATACAATGGACTTCTCAACTCCCTGTGTCAGAAACATATATTGATTTAATTGCCTTGGAGAAGTTTACTCACAAAATCCTATTCCAAGGCACTAAATCCTAGGTTAGTTTGTGCACCCTAAAAATAAAATTGTGACTAATAAATTTTAGTTTAAAGTGTAAATTTTATTGGTCGTGATTACTCAAAAGGGTGTGGAAGTGAAACTCATGATGTTATGACTCTGCAAAAGATAAATATGAATATAATGCAAAGTCTACCTTTAACTTTTCAATGAATGATATGCTAATAAAAACAGTGCAATTTTCAATTTCAACTCTGCAATTCAGAAGTAAAATGCAATCTTTCGCTAAATGTACGAAGCTAATGATAAAGGTTCTAAGACAAAAATGTTAACCAATGCAAAATGCCTATTTTTTGTATTTTCAATATATTAAAGAGAAAATGCATGGACTGAAAAGCAACCTGATATATAAATTCTACTATGTATAAACAAATAACTCAAGCAAAATACCAAGAAGCCAAGCAAACAACCAAGGGTTCAAGGACAAGCCAAAAAATGAAATACAATGAGAAATACTATGCCCATAAATTCAACTCCCAACAGGTTTCCTGTCAACCCAAAGAAGCTCAACAGGCACTACAGAGACCTGAGAAGGCTCAGCAAACATCAAAATTCACCCAGCAGTCACTAAACCAAGCAAACAAGCAAGGAAAAGTGGTATATGCAACTGTCAAGGCAAAAGGAGCATACGGGCTTTAAAACAAGGCTAGGTAAGGGCAAAAAGGCTAAAAACTCAGACTCAGAGTGAACAGAATCATCCAAGCAGTGATACGACAAGAAACACAAAGGAAAAAGAGAAATGCAAGAAGAAAAAGTATTGCAACTCGTAGAAGGAAGATTTGTCCCCAGTATGGTCACCATTTATGTTACGAGGGAAAACTCTCTATGGCCAAGGGTAAACCACAACATAATGGTATGACTCCAGAAATCAACTCAATTCCATTGTATGCTATATAAATTGATATGCTAGATAAGAAAGAGGCCTACCTCGATCCAACGTTTGATGATGTTCCATCGTTGAGCACTTTGACCCAAAGTGTTATACCTGCAATAAGTTCTTAACAAACAATCAAAGAAAGTATATAGTGATAATGTAAAGGGGTTAGCACATCAGATAGCATAATCCATTAATAAACATTACAAACATCCCCATGGATAATAATCATATATTTTCATGATACCAATAGGACAGGAAAGGAGTATTTCTATTAATAATTGATCAACAGAAGTGTCAACATTACAGAGTTCCTTGTCGGCACGGTTCGAAACCAAGGAACCAAGTTCCTTCCAACTGGGCCTCCACCAAAGGCAAGCTTAAAGGAGAGAGACAATGAGGTTCTCTCAACAATAGGGAAAGAGATTGGGGGTTGAACACTGTGTTCAGACTTGAGGGACAAAGGGATGCAAACTCAATATAAAGTAATTTCGCCAGAGTAACTTTGCTCTCAAAGTTGAATGATTTCTCCTCTTTTCCATAGCTCAAAAATATTCTCTTATAGCCTTCAAAATGAAACTGAAGGGCCGAGTCGGAATGTTTCCAGTATATGGAAGGCCAAGGATTAGAGATCTCTTGTCATGACATGGAAACCCAACTCCATTTTTGTAATTTCTTGCAAAAATACTTATGTACGCAGGTTGTAGTGGAGCAGCCTGCATATACACTTGTTGTATAGCTTATATGGTGTGTATATGTGGAAAAATGTATATTTTTAGATCTGGATTCATCAGAAAGGGATGATAAGTCTACATAGGAAAATGGAAAAAGGCCCTGTGTGCAAGATAGCAATGGTGAGGAAAATCTTGCTATAACAGATACCCCGTAATGTTTGATATCAGAGGAGTATCTGCGATGGCCGAAATACATTATAAATAACCCAGGAGTGGAGTGGTAGAGAACCAGCTGGATGAACTCGATTACTCATTATATTTTGTACTGACTTTGCATACATGGTTGCCAAGAATACAATGTAGATCCATGCGGAAAATATACCAAATAAGTGTTTGTGGCCTTGAATAGGTAGATACAATTGTGGTTATATGCCAAAGGTTGTCATAGTCATGAACAAGGCCCAGTGAAACTAGTCTCAAAATCAATTTGAAGATATTTGTATACCATGGAGTACAATTTGATCTCCCATGATCACTAAAGTCGAACAGGTGTTGGTCCAATGAAAGGGAAGCAACAACTTAGGAAAGTTGCAGCTATATAGTGATGTCTTCAAGTCTTATACACTATCAGTGAAGGGTGAAAGTCTACATCATGTGAATAAAGGAGTTGAGGTCGAACATAATGAGACATCATTTGATTACCGGTCATTGAGGCATACCATTAACAAATGCGAGACAGCCTACCAATAATGAAAGTAGGTATCAAGGCACTAAGTACATTCCTACAAGTGTGAATAAAGGAGTCGGTGTTGAACATTTGAGAAATACATTGATCAGGAGACATTGATGTATTCCCATCTGCTAATGGCGAGAGAGCCTGCCACTAATGACTACAAGCCTCAAGGTACCCATAAAACTCTAGGTCCTGTATCCAGAATAGATGAGTTGAAGTCAATGGAAAGAGACCCGTTGAAAGGAGAGCATTAAGGCATCTCTCATCAGTTAGCACAAGGAACAAAGTAGGAGCTTCATGATTTGGTGGAGATCAGACGAAGAACATGTTTACAAACCAACGACCCTGTGCATCTTTCACGTGTATTAAATGCAAGTGGTACACGAAAAAGACCCTTTGAATAGCAGCCAATGATGAAAATTGTTGATAGAGGCGAGGAAACCATCAATAATGCTAATGGCATCCAAGACACTACACGAATCCCAAAGTGTGAATAGATGTATTGTCGTCGAACATAAGGGAAACTATGTTGTCAATGACTAATGATGAAATGTCGATTGTTGGTTTCAAGGTGACCTACCGATGATGCAAGTAGGGCTAGGGTGTGTGATAAGACCATAGTATCATGTGATTCTGAGATAAATTGAGGGTATGGCCGACATGAAAAGTCAAGATTTCTGAGGAGTGGCTGACACAGGTTGTGAGACTTCCTTTGAACAAGAGCATGAGACACGTGGTGGACTCCGACAGCATAGACTCAATGATGTGACGATTAGATCCAGGAGGCATCAATAACATTCTCTATAGGGAGTGGAAGAGTAACTAGTCGGTAGAGAAAACTCTGTAACGAGATCATCTTCCTAATGCCATGCTAAAACCAAAATTATAATGATACAATGACTCAATAATTTTTTTCTCTGTTCAAAGGTGACACGACTACTGCCAATTATAATATAGTACTCCCTTCCCGCCTATATTTTTTGTTTTTTCATAAAAAATGAGTGCTATGATATAGATCAGGAAACGAGTGTCGCAAGTAAGCAAAACTAGTTCCAGCAGTGGAACATACCTATGCTTAATGCAAGGAAATGCATGCGGGAGATGGACACTCGGGGTGATGTTTCCTCCAGGGTATAGGGTGTCAAATTGTGAAGGATATAAACAAGTTTCTGCTTGCTTGAGGATGAAAAACTTCTTAGGCAATGGTTTCTAACGCAAACCGAGAACGGGCTAAAGGCTCAATACTGCAAGCGAGGGCATGAGATGCAATCGCAATTTAACACCAAAAAATATCATTTTTTATGTCTTGTAGTCTACTTGGTGTGAAAAAGGGGTAAAATTGTGCCAAATAGACGTCTTTTCAAATCCAATTTACGAGTGTGAAAAACTCAAGTTCACTTGGGAATCTTTTCCATTTTTGATAATGAATCGGAAAAGATCTTAAATAATACTCATGACCTTTCAAATCCAGTTTAACGAGTGTGAAAGCGACAAATCACTCGGCAATCTTTTCGGTTTTTAGACGAGTCGAAAAAGATCTTAACTAAGACTCGTTTTCGGTGTCTTAATCAACATGTAAAGGRGGAGGCCAAGGCTCCCGTCTCGATCTTCTGTGGAAAGTCGATATCTCATGGATAGATGACAAAAGCTTGGGAAAACCCAAAGTTCTCCAAGTCGAGGAGGAGAAAGTGCTGGTGCAGGATACAATCTCCATGATGGTTCGAATAATGTATCTTAATGGAAAATACATAGGTGTTTGGGATGACCCATCATGTCATCCCAATTGAAGGGAACTTTGTCAGGACCTGGAGAGAGAGAATTCGGGGGAAGACTAAATCTCTCTTGTTCAGAAGGAGTAGGGTTAGGAATGTTGATGACACGATTAAGAGGCGCATCACTCTCTTCAAGGAGAGTAGGGTTGACAAGGGATTGCATTGGTGTGGCCACTTCTTCAATTATAGGTTGAAGAGGATGTATAGTAATGGGGGTAGGAGACGCTTCACTTTGAAAAAGGAAGCGAGGTCAGGAGGGGATTTCAATGGTGGGACCACTGAGGCGATCAAAGGAGAATTAGTGTGAGGATAAACTAGGGATGTCTCAGAATCCGAAGGGCTCTTGGGTGAGCCCAATGCTTCTGGTATCTCGGCAGTAACTGGACACAAACAAGTAAGGTGATTTCCTTCACAAGTCCTACAAAGGAATTTAGGCTTACATCTGAGACATCTAGGCTTCTTGATGTAATTAGCAGGGGAAAGAGAGTCGTCTCCTGAATGATGAATAGAGGATGGAGATGTGACACGGTTATGATTCGGAGTAAAAAGGATGGTGCCCCCAACATAATTAGTAGAGGTTGGGTGCGAGTTGTCGACATAATTTGTAGAAAATTTTGACCCATCTCCGACATGATTGGCAGAGGTTGGGGATGGAGCACCAGTGTGACTGAAAGTGACTGGGCTAGCGATAGATGGTGGTATTTGATTCCAAGGTCCAAGGAACGATTGATTCTGAAACATTGCAAGCCAAGAAGGATCATGGTGTACTCCCCGTTCCTGCCTAGAAGGGTGATAGCTTGCACTAAAATGTACTGAAGAACTTTGGACGAGCATCATCACTGAGGCATGTGAAGGGATCAAGGTCGGATAAGAATTATTTGAGTGATGATATATGTTTCCCCCTTGTGAAGGGGTTTCGTAAATATGGTATCCCGAACCGTAAAATTGTTTTTCTCTGTATGAAATACCTGGAGGCATCTGAGGGCCATTCATGGTAAAAATGTTATAAGGAACTGACATGGTGGGTGACAGATGTGTGAGTGGTGCATAATAAGTGGGAAACAAACCTATCTGAGCATTGGCTCCTGGAAGATCATAGTTAGCATGAGATTCAAAAGGGGGGAGGTTCCAACCTCCCATGGAGACATGACTCATATCAAATGAAGGAGTAGGCATCAGATCCATGATTCCCTCGGATCCCATGCTCGGATTCATATATTTGAACCAGAGAGAGGATTGCATGGGTGAATACATATCAATAGAAAAATTACTAGAGATCCAAGACACAGACTGAGTGTTGTAGTTCTTCACACCATTGTAAAAAGCGGAAGGATTTGTCCCCATGAAATGAGTAGGCATCATGTTGTGGGTAGCAGTAAATGAGGGAGCAAAATAAACTCCACTATCCATGATGACAAAACCCAAAATAGACTCATGAGGTCAACTAGTAGTCAAAGAGCATACCAAAATGTCAAACGGCCAATATGCATGCAAAAGGGCTAAAGTGGCTGAGTGGCCTCCCTTGCTAAAGAAGGTATGCCTCATCCAAGAGGGACTTGAGACTCCCTGCTAAAGTTTGGAGGTAACATAATCATTTATACAGGCCCTCGTGGGTTTAACAACCAGTCGATTTGATCCCCCCAGAGAGGTAATACTCCATAAAGGTTGTGTGTTGTTCGGCCTCTATCTGACCCAAGATACAAGAAAAATAACCCCTGCAAGTAACCTATGAGATACCTAAGTCAAGAAACTAATCAACCATTGTATAATCGATGCACAAGTGAGCAGTCGTAAGTCCGGATAACCGTATGGGCAGGGTAGCAAAGACCGAAACCTTGAAAGCATCGCCTCTCATAGAGTCATGGGTACCAGCAAGATCCCCAAATATGAATAAATCCACAGAAATATCTCTGACGCTAGGCCAGTATCCAAGGGTTATCCCTTCAAATAACTTCGCGTGATCTCGTGATTAACTCCGGTGTGAGCGGAGCCTCCTGATATTACCAATTATACAATGGACTTCTCAACTCCATGTCTCAGACACATATGTTGATTCAATTTCCTTGGAGAAGTTTACTCACAAAATCCTATTCCAAGGCACTAAATCTTGGGCTAGTTTGTGCACTCTAAAAATAAAATCATTACTAATCAATTTTAGTTTAAAGCATAAACTTTATTGGTCATGATTACTCAAAAGGGTATGGAAGCGAAACTCATGATGTTGTGACTCTGTAAAATATAAATATGAATATAATGCAAAGTCTACCTTTAACTTTTCAATGAATGATATGCTAATAAAAACAGTGCAATCTTCAATTTCAACTCTGCAATTCAGAAGTAAAATGCAATCTTTCGCTAAACGTATTAAGCTAATGATAAAGGTTCAAAGAAAAAAATGTTAACCAATGCAAAATGCATGGACTGAAAAGCAACCTGATATATAAATTCTACTGTGTATAAACAAATAACTCAAGCAGAATACTAAGTAGCCAAGCAAATAGCCCAGGGTTCAAGGACAAACCAAAACTGAAAGACAATAGAAAGACTATGCCCATAAATTCAACTCCCAATAGGCTTCTTGTCAACCCAAAGAAGCTCAACAGGCACTACAGAGACATGAGAAGGCTCAGCAAACATCAAAACTCACCCAGCAGTCACTAAACCAAGAAAACAAGCAAGGAAAAGTGGTATACGCGACTGTTCAGGAGAATAGTGTGTATATACGTAGCTTGTAGAGAGGCAGAACGCATGTGTACGCGAATGTCAAGGAAAAAGGAGCGTACAGGCTTTAAAACAAGGTCAGGTAAGGGAAAAAAGGCTAAAAACTCAGACTCAAAGTGAACAGAATCTGCCAATCAGTGATACGACAAGAAACACAAAGGAAAAAAAGAAATCAAGAAGAAAAAGTACTTCAACCCTTAGAAGGAAGATCTCTCCCCAGTATGGTTTCCATTTATGTTATGAGGGAAAACTCTCTATGGCCAAGGGTAAACCACAACAAACGGGTATGACTGCAGAAATCAACTCAATTCCATTGTATGCTATATAAACCGATATGCTAGATAAGAAAGAGGCCTACCTCAATCCAACGTTTGATGATGTTCCACCGTTCAGCACTTCGACCCAAAGCTTTATACCTGCGATAAGTTCTTAACAAACAAGCAAAGAAAGTATATAGTGATAATGTAAAGGGGTTAGCACATCAGATAGCATAATCCATTAATAAACATTACAAACATGCCCATGGATAATAATCATATATTTGCATGATACTAATAGGACAGGAAAGGATTATTTCTATTAATAATGGATCAACAGAAGTGTCAACATTATAGACTTCCGTGGCGGCACGATTCAAAACCAAGGAACCAAGTTCCTTTCAACTGGGCCTCCAGCACTTCAATCCTCCACCAAAGGCAAGCTCAAAGGAGAGATACAATGAGGTTCTCTCAACAATAGGGAAAGAGCTTGGGGGTTGAACACTATGTTCATACTTGAGGGACAAAGGGATGTAGACTCAATATGAAGTAATTTCTCCAGAGTAACTTGGCTCTCAAAGTTGAATGCTTTCTCCTCTTTTCCATAGCTCGAAATTGTGCTCTTATAGCCTTCAAAATGCAACTGAAGGGCCGAGTCAGAACGTTTCCAGTATATGGAAGGCCAAGGATCAGAGATCTCTTTTCGTGACATGGAAACCTGACTCCATTTTTGTATTTTTTGGCACAAATCCCAATGTACATGTGATGTAGTGGAGCAACCTGCATATACGCTTGTTGTATAGCTGATAGGGCGCATATATGTGGAAAAATGGATATTTTTATCTCTGGATTCATTAAAAAGGGATGATAAGTCTGCATAGGGAAATGGAAAAAGGCCCTCTGTTCAAGATAGCAATGGTGAGGAAAATCTTGCAATAACACCTATCATAGTTAAAACATCCTTTTCCACACCCTCCAAGTATTTTCTCCTCACTCTGATAACAAGAATGAAACTACAGCCTCAAAATTTAAAGTGGATTGAGTAGTACTACCAAATGCTACAACGAAATTATCCCAATATTCTAGCAAATAACATAACAAGGTAATACATGTATCTTCTTCCTCCATCTTAATATCAATATAGATAATTTGACTTACCAAAGTATTAAAGAAATTTATTCTTTGTCACAAAGTCACTATCATCCATCCTAAGATGGTACAACTTCTTTCGAAGGAACAACTTGTTTACCAAGGAATTTCACTGATACAAATTCCCTAACTCATCCCATAGCTTCTTTGTGTTTTATTTTCAAAAAAAATTCAAGAAAACCAAATCTAAGTGGTAGAGTCAACTCATACTTCTCACATTTATTTCCATATTCTCCCTATCTTCTTTCAACATTCCAATAGATCTTGTACATGGATCCACAATGATGGGCCAAGAATGGAAACAATAATGTTGCACTTCCTCACTTCACACTTTAAATGTCAACCCATGGTTCATACAAACTTAAGAGGTGTTGGCACTATATGTCCAGACAACACACACACATTTATCTACCAGAAAAGATTATGTTCTTTCGAGGTCAATTAAGTTCTTCAATAAGGGAGGAAAAGCTAAAAACTACTTATCACTACATAAATGAAATCTAAAATTCAACTTCAAGGAAACATGTAAACGAATTGAAAGAAATATCAACAAAACGGAATTCAAAAAATCAATCAACCCAATGATTAATCCCCACTTGTGCTATCAGTGGAAAGATCGGGTACACATTTTGCAAGAAGCAGAGTGTCAGGATGCAAATATAGGTGAGACAATATAGGTTGCTAGATCTGAAACCAAGAAGTGATTTTGTTGAGAACTAAAATCGCAAGTTCCTAAATTAACCTGGAGAAAGACCAAACAAATCCTATGGTAATTTATTCTAATGCATATTTTGAAATGAAGCATGGAAAAGAAAAACTTGTCCCTTCTGAGGTGCAATTGAAGTGATTTATGGTCCAATATATTTTTTCTGAAAATGACAAGATGTTACAAACTAATAAAAATAACCATGGAATTAATGTGTTAGGAGACAGACGTTCCTACAGGCATAGTGAGTTGCTATAGAAAATTGTGCAATTATGCATAAATTACTACATAAATGATAAGATGTTGCACTAAACATATGTTGCAAAAGTAATTTATCCAATAAGAGTAATGAGGAAGTAACTACAACATTAATTGAAGCAACTACACTCTGAAATTCTATTGTGTGATCAATATTGCTACTACATGAAAATTGTGTTGATAAACTAAACATGAATAATCCTAATTCATGAACAAAAGGAACTAAAAGTGTTGAAAGTATAATGTATAAAAGTACAAGAGGTTCCTAGATAAACCCAAGGTGAAGCCTACCCAAAGTCCCCATAAGGTACATAGAAGGAATTAATAACAACAAACTTGAAAATGAAACCCTTCTATTAACATGCCATCTAAAACAAAAATACACTTGAAGGAGTTTGATCTCTCTAGGTGCTCAACACAATAGCCTATGAATGTCTACAAGAATTGGATAACTGACCCAAGGCTAGCTCTTGGGATCTTTTTATACTAAATGTTCACATCATTTCATCCCTTCAATCACTTCTTGATTGAAGGGATTTGTTCCAAAGATCCTAAACACACATGTCATGGTTCTAGGAATTAGATCCCTTGATAGATAAAATCTTCAAGATCAACAGTTCAAGTGAATGAGTTGGATAGAGTGGATTAAACACTTGTTGGCCCATGGAAGAGTGCGAGCAGAAAAAATACCACTAATTCCTCAAGGAAACCTAAAGTGGAACTCCCTTGTTTATTTGACCTACTTAAGAGTTAGTCATGTAAATATACTCAACATCATGAAATCAAGCACATATAATCACATGCAACACACTTAATTATCCATCTCAAATCATTCATAATTTAAGTGCATAAAACCATATTTTATATTCATCATATAAAAATAGTGGGTTTATCAAGTACAAGAGAACATCAACATATGTCAAAGGTGGGTCTGATGATCTACAATGTGGAGGCCCATCATCACCCTCCAACTTAATCTCTTGCACACCCTTGTACACAAAAACTAATGAAAAATCTGATGTTGTGCCTAAATCTTGTGCTACTATTGTTGTTCATTACATTTATGTCTGATGTTCTATGGCACATATCTGGTGATATCCCCAGGTCCATAATAAAAGGTGGTATTTTCAACTTCTGGCTATTTTTCCCTCTCTTTCTCCCTATCCAAATCTGTTGGTGGTGAAGGTTTCAAGAGAATGGGTGGGTTGAACCTCGACCCAATCCACTTCACTTTTAATTTTCTCAAGGATTCCTTGTAAAGTGAGACCCTAAACAAGGCATATTGTAGATTGTTAGGTGAATGGAATTCTCTTATTTGAATACCGTGTGGCAGTGAATGCCACCTTCTTTGGTAGGCTTGAGTTGCCTCTTCTCTTAAGAGCCTTACAGTATCTCCAAAATGTGCAATGGATTTTCTTTATTTTTCCTCCAATATGGGATATAGATCCTCATATAAGGTGAGAACTGTTAGAATATTTGATGTGCTCATTTAACCATAGACAATATAGCAATATTGTCACCCAACCATAGGCACTAATGCCACCCCCGAGCACCTTGACCTTGACAGAGAGAATAATTTCTGGCAACAAACCAATAGCCAACCAAGGCTAATGCACCAAGCAAGGATAACCAAAACTGATCAGAGAGTCAAACCCAGAAAACCAAAAATGCAGATGCAGAATTGTCGGCAGCAGCTGCTCCCAAGACTTGCGCACAAACTGGCCTTCTGCAATGCACACAAATGTACTTCTGCGGTTCTGAGAATTCTGTCTAAAGTGAATATTGGCTTCCTATATTTATATTGCTTCTGCCAGACTGCTTGGGCCGACTTCTCATTCTGGGTGCTAATTATTTAGTATATAATATTTCCTTTAGCGGAATTCTCTTCTAGGGTTATATCCAAATCTTTTCTTTCTTCTGGAATATTCTAATCTTGTCAAAGGTCACAAATGGAGGTTAATACCTCCCGCAACTACCATAATATCAACAATAAATTCATGGATGGCTATGATTTCCTCTAGTTTTGGTGCTTCAACCTTGACCAAGAGAGGGTTATGTAACTCCTCTTCTCTATACTTTTTCAGTTCAGTTTCTCTCAATTCCTTAGGTTCTATCCAAGATGATAGTGTCTTGAGTTGGACATCTCCTACATATGGGTTCGGTTTCCATTTGTACGGATGGGGAGGGCAAGGTTGTGTATATATAATTCACACAATATATCCCTCATCTATTCATTATTATCTTGACATATATCCACAAAATCTTTTGGGATCCATATTTTAAATGCAACATGTTGTTTTATGCTTTGCATCTAAAGTTTGTACCATTTCTCTTTTAGAGAAAGGCCAAAAAAAGTGGTCAATTGTTTTCAACTTAACATATCCTCTACCAAATGGGCCATTTTGGTGATGGATACCTTCATTATTTGTGTCTTATCAGTTTGGTCAGTCGGTTCCT
The DNA here is from genome assembly GCA_032191745.1 of Picea mariana. Classification (NCBI taxonomy): domain Eukaryota; kingdom Viridiplantae; phylum Streptophyta; class Pinopsida; order Pinales; family Pinaceae; genus Picea; species Picea mariana. The sequence continues at coordinate 44,814 of JASDQU010105096.1, forward strand.
TCTTTTTTATTTCCCCCCTTCCTTCAAAGTTTTGTTTTTTTTTATTTCTAGTTGTTTATTATTGTCAAGTCCTTGCATTTTCATAATTTATAATTTTTCTTATAGGTGGTGGAGTTGTTGCTCTACACTTTTTGTGTTGGATTACTAAGAGGGGTGGGGGGTGAATCAGTATGAGCATTTTTTACCACTTTCAGTCACAATATTCAAACTTCAACTTTATCATCAGTATGTCATTTATTATTGCATCCAATATATCATGAGAATATAACCATAAGTAGTACAAAAAAACAATATCACATCATATACACAGTACGCCATAATTTATGTGGAAACCCAAATGGGAAAAAACTGTGGAATGATTTCTTATATATGTAAAGAATGCATCCATAGAAAGCACCAACTTTCGAATTCTCCAACACAAACTGGAAGGAGGAACCAACCCATTGATTTATAAGCACCAACCCCCTGAGTTCTATGGAACCAACCGGAAGGAGGTTATGACCCCCTGATTTATAGGCACCAACCTGAAGGAAGATATGTTGGGTATGTGTTATATTCTTTGCATGTGTGTGTGTGGGCACGTCATATTCGACAACTGTGTCTGACGATCCCAAATTACTTCTCTCTTTGTGTTGTGTGTGTCTGGCACTTCCTATGGGGGCATGTATTCCCCCCCCTGGTTACGCAAAGTGTTTCCGACAAGGTTCGGGGCAGCACCCCGAAATTTATTTTTGGGCGGTTTTTTCTATTTTACTGAATTTTGTTATTTTTAACGGTTTTCTAAATTAATCTCAGATTGAGGGATTAGGATTTTGGTATCTACGGAATACCTAAAAACATTGTATATATTGTATGGTGAATGGTTAAATTAATACAATGAAGAGTTGAAAGGTTTTCTCTCGGTTAAGGGTTTTCGGTGTAAATCTCTGTGTATTATGTGTATGAGCCATTGATTAATTTATGTTTTTCTTAAGTATCTATATGCATTGATTTACTTCATAGGTTTAAAACTTACAAGATCCAACTCCCTGAGTTCTTTGGCACCAACTAGAAGGATGCTACAACCCCCTTTCCTTGCCCCATCCTGCCACCCTGAAATATAAGTGTAGACTCACTGTCACAACCACTGATATTTTCACTACCAATGTCACCAATACATCAACCAACCTTTCACTATCACTATCACATCAACCTATGACTACCACTATCACATCAACCTGTCACTGATAATAAACCAATCATCCAACATGTCACTATCTATGTCACTGATATACCAGCATCAACCAATTGTACCTAGATCCACTCACATGGATACCAATACCATCACCAAACCATGTACATCAACCATCAACTAGAACCTGTACCATACCATGTACATCAACCATGTGCATAAAACATGTACCATATCATGCATAAACCATGTACCAAACATGTACCATATCATGCATCAACAATGTATCGAAACATGTACCATCTCATGTATCAACCATGTACCAAACCAAGTACATCAACCATGTACCATATCACGTACATCATAAGATATCATCAATGAAGTGTCTCAAGCATAACCAAGATGGCCACAATACCAACATACCCATATATCCAAGATGTGCTACTAATCAATCTACCACAACATCACTAAAGTGTACCTCAACATGTACCAACATCACCAAGACATGCACCTCATACATGTACCAAGAATATGCCTCACGCCATGCACCAAAGATGTGCCTCAAACATATACCAATGCCTCAACAAGGTACCAAAGGCATAACCATCACATCATCAACAAATAACAAATATGTACCTCAAACCATGTGCCTAAAGAATGTGCCAACATCCATAAACCATGTACCAAGAGATACCATCAAACCATATGCCAAGTATCCAAGATGTGCGGAAAAAAATGTATCATACCATCACCAAGGTGTATCATGCACAATCACTACCATGACATTCCTCAAGAATGTACCATAAAAACTTAAGCATAAGCATTAAACTAACACATAAGCATACCTACGATCTTGTAGTTGACCTGATACATAAGATTATTGACCTGTATCTCTTCCCCAATTTCAGAAATAGGAGAATAGTATTTTCATCAAACTTTACCTCAGTCTCACAGGACTAGTTTTGTATTAGTCACAAACCCTAACTTTCAACAAGTATAAATCCATACTTGTAATGAATAAAGGTCTGAAGTTTTAAAATTTCTCCTAAAAATTTCAGGGTCTGAAACTTCTCAGAACATAAGTTATAGAGAAAATGGAACACCTTCCTTAATTTTATCCTATTCTGGAGAGCTAACTTGTACAACATTCCTCGCACTCAATATTTGATATATAATTATGCAAAGTGCACACAAGATACTACATACCGATATCTTTCCACTGTAATTGGTCTCATAGAATTTGGATCCCCTATGAAGAATGTATGATTGTTTTACCCTGAACACATGTTCGAGACTAGTTTCAAGACTAGCCAAAAACCCTATATCCCATAGAGTGTATCTCCAAAAATACAACGACCCAAAAGTTGCAAATTTTACCACATATACCTTGATATGTATTCTCAATACCCTCCAATTTTCGTTATCTGATTCATTATAAAAAAATAGTTATATCTAAAATGGTAATATGACCTTTAAATAACATACCTTAGAACACATTGTCACAAGACTTCATCCTCCCTTGGAATTTCGCCCTTCTTCACTTCATATTCCCTCTGAAATTCACCTCAGATCTCCTTGGTTACCTCATATAAGAATAACTGCTCACATAGAAGATATTCAATAGAATGTGTATGTAAAATGTACTTATGAGAGACTTCTTAGGTGTATATATATTGTTTCTAAGTAACCTTTTTCCTTAACTTTAGGGCTTCTTGAACTTTCTTGTTACAACCACTTTACGTTTTCATTAATGAATTGTAACCATTTATGGGCTTCTTAACCCATCTTTGGGGATTCCATATTCATGACCTCATAACTCCTCAATCATGAGGAACTACGTGACATTTCACCTACCATTGGAAATGGAATGACAAGGACTATCCATCTATGAGTGTGTTACCTTCATTTGCATTGTCCTTCATGTCCTTATTCCTAAAACAAATTTGGGATTCATGACCACACCTATGGGTTTCTTGTAGAATTCTTCAAAGTGTCTTCTCGTGAGGGCCATGCTTAGATCTACGCCATAAGGGGACAACTTTGGAAACTTCTCCAAATACACCCATCACCTTTGTTGACATCAATGACAACCACTACTTGTTTACATCAATGACAATCAATTGTCCAACAACATCAATGAAAACCAATTGTCCAACAATCTCCCCCTTTAGCATAGATGGAAACACTCATACTCCACCTGTGACCATTGTTTCCCTCCTCATGTTTCTCTCCCCCTTTGACATCAATGGAAAATGATATCTCTCCTTGGGGTTGCTCCCCCTGTCTTCATTCTTCTATTCTTTCTCTTCTAGTCTCTCGTTCTCCCCTTTTGACATCATGGGTAAAATGGTAACTCCCCTTGTCAATATACCTTCCCTAAAAAATATTTCTTTGATTTCATGCGCTCCCCCTATCTTCATGCTTCTGATCTCTTTCTCTGACAAATTCTCTTCCTTACTTCTCTGTAAGATGTTATGTAGATCAATGTGGGATTTTCTATATATGCTTTATTTCCTCTCTTTTGGTTTTTCTTTTCCATTGGTACTTCCTCTTGTAATTCACTGAAATATATAAAAAAAAGCATTCAAAGTTACTTGACCTCAAATCTCCATGGATTTATAATGATATAGTTTATGTTGTGCCTTTCACTCCTTTCCTTTCCGATTCCACTTCTCCATTGATTCCACTAATTTAGACCTATCAAATATTTCATGAATCCATCTCTATCCATATGTCATAAAGTTTTCCATGACTTTGCTACTCAACTGCATACATTGTTGACCCATATGTCACTTTACCATTCTGAATATTGCCTTTCCAAAATCTGTAAACACTTCAAACTGCTCAAAATATAGTTCTTTGATCTGTAAAGATGTTGCTCAGAGTCCCCCTATTCAATATTCATATTTATTGGGATTCTCCAAGCCAAATGGCTCAGAAAAATACCCACTCTGATGCGGAGTAATATTCTTCTTGGTCTACGAATTCATCATCATCCTCTTTCTAAATTCTGACCTCTTCCTCTTTTCCTATGGATTCATCATGATCTCACACTACTACAAATCATGTGAGTACGATATTTGGGACTTGGTATTCATTCACCCATTCTTCTTGTTTTTAATTTCTTCTCCAAACCTTCATGTATCTGACATCTTCCTTTTTGCCTGTGTATTTTTCCTGATATCATACTATTTCCAATCCTGAGAGTATGACTTATGGGTGTCCTTCATTCATTTGTTCTTCCTTTATATGTTCTTGTTTTCTTTTCCAAACCTTATTATATTTGATATCATCTTTCTCTTTCATACAAGTATCCATCATGCTTTTGCAATCACGAGCTATATGTTCATAGTTATGGAATTTTTAACATTCAATATTATATGGAGTCTCATATGAATTTATGGTTTGACCATTTCTTCCATAAGCTTTGCAGTCTGCAGCTTTATGTCCAAAGTTAGTGCAAATAAAACAATGACCATAAAAGAAACTTTCATACCTAGGAGTAAATGATATTATTTGCATTGTATTCCTTATGAATTCATGCCTTGGTTGATCACGATCTTCTCTTATGTTGTTTCCTTCATAGTGATTGAAGCTTATTTGATCCCTGAAAGTGGAGGGTCTTTATTGATATATGTCTCTTTGGTAATATTCTTCTTGAGTTTTCTTCATTTCTGGAATGTTCTTCTTTGAGGGCTCACATTTTTCCTTCTTAGTAGGGTCTTTGATGACTTATGCATAACTCTTAGTCTTCTCTTCATTATTTCTTTCTAGCAACCTGTAACATGTCTCTTCATCTTTCTTTATTGATGATGTGGAGCTTTCTCTCTCTTCGATGTTCTTGTTGAGCCTGACAACTTTAACTCTCAATGTAACAACTTCTTCAAGATTCTCAAATCCGTCTTCTTTCTTCATCATTTGGATCTCCATGACTTCTTCCTTTCTCTTTGCTTCTTCAAGTTGTCTCTTCAAGGAGACAATTTCTTCTTGAAATCTTCTTTCATGTGGACTGAATTTTTCTTCAAGTTTATTTAAGTCCTTGAGATGGCTAGTCAAAATATTTTCCCTACTACTTTCCTTAACTTTAGGGCTTCTTGAACTTTCTTGTTACAACCACTTACCCTTTCATTAATGACTTGTAATCATGTAGGGGCTTATTAACCCATCTTTGTGGCTTCCATCTTATTGACCTCATAACTCCTAAACCGTGAGGAACTATGTGATGTTCCACCTACCATTGGAAACTTCATGATGAGGAATATCCACGTATGAGTGTGTTACCTGCATTTACACTATCCTTAATGTCCTTATTCCTCAAACAACTTCATAATTCATGACCAAACCTATGGGTTTCTTGTAGACTTCTTCAAAGCATCTTCCCGTGAGGGACATGCTTAGAGATACGCCATAAGGGGGCCACTTTGGAGACTTATCCAAATACACCCATCACATATGCTGACATCAATGACAACCACTATTTTTTGACATCAATGACAACCAATTGTCCAACAACATCAATTACAACCAACTATCCAACATTTTTGTCTACCTTCCACCTTCTTTCCTTTTCTCTTATTAGATTTTTCTACATATTTCTATTTCATGGCCTTAGCCCCATCTACTTCCAACTCTCTTAAAGTGAGCTACAAATTTATTTCTATATTTTTTGTTGTATTTCCCTCTATAGGTGTCCATGTCTCTTCCTCTATAGGTGCCCCTGATGGGATACTTACAAGACTAGGTGGATCCTATAATTTTACTATGGAATAGGAGGTAGGTTTGATCAGATTATGAATTTCTCGAGATCTACTCCTCTCTCTCCTATAAAATTATCCACTATCCCTTTTAAGTGAGGCTTTCTCCTTGATTTTTAATGGGCTACTTGGTGGTGTCCTTAACTTAATAAGGGTGCCAGCCACCTCCTTGTCTGTAGATTCTACTTTAATCTTCTTATGAGACTATTTTTTCTTGGAGTTCTCCGGTTTCCTTGATTTCTTATTTCTCCTAACATGCCCCTCAGGACTTGTCTCTTGAGCAATCTACTGAGATTCTAGAAAATCATGTATGTCCATATCTACAAAGTCTTCCCATGACACCTTGATAGTTTACCTTTCTAAGGCATCACATACTATGTGCTTGATGAGGCTATGATTTGGTAGGGCCTGATTCTTACCTCTTTTCACCTTTGTGCTCATCTCTCTGAAAAACTATAGGAGAAAATATGGGACAATTAAATTTTCCTCGAGATTTTGATGAAACAAGTATTTTATTTGGTGTATAAATATGAAGTGGTATGAATAGACCAAACTCACTCTCCCCTCACAAGTAATATACTTGAGCAAATGATAAGACAATGTATGCCAAGGTTGCGGTAATCTTTGTCTTTTCACTCCATTTTTATCTTCCATGGACATATTATAGCTCAAAAATAATTGTTTATTGGAATATATGGTCTCTTGTCTCTCTTCTTTATCCTAAGGCAAGCCCATAGGCAGTCTTAGAACTCTACTAATACTAGCTTCATAAACATGTATTTCCAAAACCTTGACTGTTGCAACATAATCTTATTCCCTAAAATTCCAATAATTAAAGGAAAACTCCATAGCTATTTCATCATCATATCCTTTGATCCTATTAAAATACACCATCCTCTTGGGGTCTTGAAATTTGACCACGTCAAGGTTACTATAAACCTTGGATGTGTTTGTTGTCTCTCTTCTATTAGAGCCTCCCCACATGGTTCAGTTATGCAGCTCAGAGTTGTTGATCCTCATTTTTGGATCAACATTTATGTATTTTGGTCCATCCTTAGTCATTTTTCTTTCATCGTGTATATCATATACTTAGCCATTTTTCTTAAAATGCAGGTTGCGAAGGGGGCTACCACAAAGTACACAAGTCCCATCCTTAGTTTATTTTTTACCATTCCACAAATTTAATACTTAGTAATTTATTTTGGTGTGGGAATCATGTTGCAGAAGACTAAGCCATCCCTCATCCCATAAATAGCTATGTCCTGCAACCCGCAAACCTGCAACCTCCAAAAATGACCTTCTCACTTTTGCATCACTCATAACGCACCTCTTTTAGACACTTAACCAATTTTGTTGAATGCAGATGTAGGGTTCTCTCCTCACTTCCATTTTCCTTTCCCTTACCATCAACCCCGCATCCCACATTTTTGCGTACCCTGAAATGACCCCCATACTTCCACAGCCCATAAAGTCGAATAATTTGATACTTAGTATATTTTTTATTGTGGATGTGGGGGTCTCCCTCATATATCCCCTTCTATTTTCCACATCCCTCATCACACATTTTCAAAATCACCAAAATGCACTCTTCATCCCTCACTTTACACCTCCATACTTAACCATTTTCCATACATCTTAATATGATATCACCATTCCCGATGACATTAATTTCCCCACCACCACATCGACCATCACTCTATGAATTGTATACCATTATTAAGAAGCATTATTTTCGTAAAATCTATGCCATAAATATTAAATCAAACTATGCAATTGGAAACTTCGAACTAAGAGCTACCACATTTGATAACCAAGGCAATACGTGGTAAAATTAAATAAAGAATTAAAGCATTGTTGTAAAAATATTGTATTGACAAAACCTATTCACAAAAAATAGTCTTTGTAAGATATTTCAAGTAAAAGGAAAGACCTATATTATGGTGAGACCACCTTGGGACAAGAAGGCTACCAGTTTCAGTGTTCACAAGCCTTCAAGTTGTACTCGGCTCTTCCACCCGAAGAAAAGAAATTGAACAAGGTTTGGACCTCCGGTATTGCATTAGTCGGATGCATCCCAGAGGTAGTTGATTTCAAATAATTAGTCCTCTAGTGTGCAGATAAGTTTCACACCAAGAGAAGAGTTATTTAGATACAGGGAAAATCAGAGATTTCGTTAGCACCTTTAGTTTTTAGAAAATTGTTGAGACTTCCTGACCCTACTCTGGCATTCAAAAATGTTGAATCTAATTACTTTCTAAAAGCTCACAATAGGGGAGTGGAGTTCCTTGAAATATTTCTTACAAGCCCGACCAGTGATGTTAATGTTACACAAGTTGAGGTATGTTCTTTAAAATATCCATACAAAGAGTTCACAGGGAAGTTATCTAGAATAATTGAATAGGATTCCATGGCCTCAGTTCCAAAGTATATTGTATATATAATGTATCATTCAATTCACAAAGATGATGTAATCGATTGGGCCTAGATTATTTCAAATGAGGTTTTGTTTTAGCTGGGAAGCATTAGGAAGACTAGAAAATTTTGAGTGACTTCTTATCTAATTTATGCTATAGTTTATTGCCACATGTTTTAGGACATTCTCAGAGATAAAAAATATAGACTTCAAAAAGGATACAGTTTCATTATGGTATCCAATGTTATGGAAGCACAAGGCTCCATACAATTTATATGCAGTACAAAATGTCTTCTTAACCTCTTTTAAGAAGTTGATTCACAATCCTACCACATACAGATTTTCATTAGAAGTTGCATCCTTTCTGTTAGAGAAATGAATTTTTGAAACCCTGAAAGATTTATGTTTTATTATACTTTCTGGATTTTAGGGGAAACCCTCTCTATTTCCATTTTCTATTTCTAACAGAATTTTCTCTGTTGAAGTATGCAAACAATATAAATATTTGGTGCATTTTTTCAACGGAAAAAAAAAAAAAAAAGGAAAAAAGTGATCCATCCCACTACCATGGTAAAATGGAGAAATTTATATGAAGAGCATTTCTCATTTGGATGAATTCACTATCCAATTTGACCATCTCAATTTAAAAGAAGTTCGGGCAATCTAGGGTTCTGAACATGACAATTTATTTCTGACACACATGTTTACAATTGGATATGGATCATCATTTAATAAGACAATTCAACTGGAGGAAGAAGGGGGAGATAATAAAAATCCTCTTGAAGCCTCACCCAGAACAACCCTGGATGATATTGATGTATTGGTTAGAACCAATGACTGTTATAAGAAATAGCCGCAAGACATGACAAGTAAAAACTCAGGTTCACCAAATGTGTCACAAAAGAGTACCTCAACAAGAGAAAAAACCCAAAATAATAGTCAAGAACAGAGAAGTTCTTCCACCGGAAATTTAGATGTGGAGATAAAGACTCTACCAAAAAGGAATTCAAAAAATTACACATTCTTCATGAATTTGTAAAAAGAAGGACAAGAAGCACCTAATGTTAGAAAAAAAGGATCACGAAGCAATAAAAGAAGACAAATGTGTAAATAAAAACATAGAAGATACACAATATAATAGAGACACAGATATGCGTGGTTCACTCAGTGTGGGTTACGTCCACCAGAGAAATTTCCAGGTCCTTTTTTTTAATTATCCATCAAAATGAAGGGATACAACCTAGATCTCAACTGCTATAAGTTCCTCTTCTTCCTATCATGGTCTCCTCTCTCAGAATACAATAATCACACACATACACAGTCGCAATACAATTCCCTCATAAAAAAGGGTTGCCTTCTAGGGAAAAAAAACCCTAAAATAAATTCTATCGTCATATCTGTGACCTTATAATGAATGGTCCATATTGACTACCAAATTACAATATTTTACAAGGCAATTTTTCCCAATATTTCACTTCAGGGGAGTTGCCCCTGAATCCCCTGCCAAGGGGGGGATAGAAAAAAATTTGCCTATCCCCCTGGACCCCCCTAGCAACAGTTGTGGGGGGGGAATCCCCCCACACCTCCCCATTAGAGAATGGGGTCCAAGCATAGTTGAAACAAACATCTGAATCGGGAAGATAATCACGCTCCACAACCAACAATCTCCCACTTGGAGAATGATCACAACAACTCCATTGTTGGTGTAATTGTATACTCCACCATGGACCTGGGAAATTTCTCATCTTCACCTTCATGCTTGAAGGCCAACTAAAACTGAGCAGGAACTCAATTTCTCCCTGATTACTCCATTTGTTAACATGTTTGCAGGATTCTGGCTACTATGTATATTTTCCAATTTCAAATGCCCATCTTCCAAGATGGATCGTATGAAATGGTACCTGAGTTGTATATGCTTGGTATTTTAATGGAAGGTTGAGTTATTTGCAACATGAATGGAACTCTCACTGTCATAGTACAACCTGTTATTCTCCTGCTTCTTTCTGAATTCCTCCATAAATCTCTGTAACCAAATCATTTCTTTACTAGCCTCTGTAACAGCGACATACTCTGCTTATGTTGTTGAAAGTGCAACAACCTTTTGTAGTTTTGAAATCCAACTTAATTCTATTACATCTACAGTAAAAACATACCCTATGGTGCTCCTCCCACTATCTTTATCACCTACCGTATATGAATCAACATATCCCTATAGAACAGGGTCTGAACCTCCAAAACATAATGCATGAGTAGAAGTACCTCTCAAATAACTGAGAATCCATTTTACTGCCTCCCAATGATCTTTACTTGGATTGTTCATATACATGCTCACAACTCCCACTGCATGTGCAATATCTGGTCTTGTGGAAACCATCGCATAGATCAAGTTGCCAATTGTTGATGAATAAGGGACCATGGACATGTATTATATCTCCTATTGTGTCTTGGGACACATTTCCTTAGTTAATTTGAAATGGTTGGTCAAAGGTGTACTAACTGGTTTTTCATTCTGCATTCTAAACCTCTCCAACACCTTCTCTATGTACTCACCCTAAGACAATGTCAATTTGTGACTTCTCCTGTCTCTTGTTATTCTCATACCAAGGATTTTATTTGCAGTGCCCAAATCCTTCATCACAAACGAATTAGCTAATTTCTTCTTGAGCACATTTATATCATGCATATTAGACCCTACAACAAGCATGCCATCTACATACAATAGCAAGATAATATAGCTTCCATTTTCTAGCCTTTTAAAATAAACACAGTGATCAGAATGACGTCTACTATAACCTTGTTCTGTCATAAACCTCTCAAACTTCAAATACCACTGCCTTAGAGCTTGATTTAGGCCATAAAATCTCTTCTTCAACCTGCATACCAAATTTCCCTTCCCTTTGACCTCATACCCTTGTGTTTGTTGCATATAAATCTCTTCCTCCAAATCCCCATGGAGAAAATTTGTTTTTACATCTAATTGTTCAAGATGAAAATCTTCTACTACCACAAGACTTAAAATAGTCATAATTGAAGTCATCTTAACAACAGGAGAAAATATTTCATCAAAATATATACCTTTCTTTTGTGAAAACCCCTTTACAACAAGTCTAGCCTTGTACCATTTGTTTCCTCCATCTTCTTCCTTCAACTTGTAAACCCATTTATTCTGCAATGCTCTTTTTCCTATAGGAAACTGAATGAAGTCCCAAGTATGGTTATTTACCAAGGAATCCATTTGCTCTTTCATGCCTTTCTCTCACTTCTTTTTAGTGTCTACCTACATTGCCTTTTCATAACATTCTGGTTCACCATAATCAATCAACAATAAATAATGGAATGAAGGAGAGTATCGCTCAGGGGGTCTACTTAACCTGGTAGATATTCTAACAACACTTGCAGGAGTTTGAGGTACATGTTTCTCCTGTTGTTGTATTTTTATTTTCTAGTACCTTTGGAATTTATTTTTGAGTGATCTGATCAAGCACTGTGTATTCTGGTTTTTCTTTTTCCTATTTCTTTCCCTGCAACTGATCTTTGTACATGACCTTCTCATTGAATATAACATCTTTACTCCAAATGATTTTTTTATTTTTATAAATCCCATAAGCAATAACAAAAATCATTAACATTGTATCCAATAAACGTATACTTCTTGGATTTTGCCTCAATCTTTGTTCTATTTTCTTTATCAATATGAACAAATGCTTCATAACTGAAAGTCTTCAAAAATGAATAGTTTACCCTTTTACCTGTCCATGCCTCCTCTAGAATTCCACCGTCCAAATAACTTGAAGGTCCTTTGTTTATCAAGTAAATAGCAGTATCTACAGCATCTTCCCAAAACTATATTGGCAACCCTGCATGCAATCTCATACTCCTTGCACGCTCCATGATTGTCTTGTTCATCCTTTCTGACACAACATTTTCTTGTGGTGTTCCTGGAACTATCTTCTCTCTACGAATCCCATGGTATGAACAGTATTCATCAAACTCATTTTTGCAATATTCACCTCCATTGTTTGATCTGAGACACTTCAACTTTTTTCCTATCTCATTCTCAACCAAATCTTTCCATTTCTTAAAAGTGTCAAAAACATCATATTTTTGTCGGATGCAATAAACCCAAGTTTTTCCAGATTCATCATCAATAAAAGTAACATAGTAATGAGAGCCACCAAGAGATGATACATGAGTTGGTCCCCATACATTTGTATGCACAAGCTCTAACCTTTCACTCTTCTTTTATTTTCCAACTCTGAGAAATTTGACTCTCTTCTATTTTCCATAAACACGGTGCTCACATAAATCCAAATCAATTTGTTTAATATCTGGAAACAAATTCTTTTTGTGAAGTATCTACATCCCCTTCTCACTCATGTGTCCAAGCCTATGATGCCAAAGAGTTGTATCCACTCATGTAAAAGCTAAAGAGATAGAAGAATCAATATTAACAGTACATAAATACAATGTACCTATCTTCTCTCCTTTTCCTATCACCAATGATCCTTTGGTGACCTTCCATGCCTTATCTGTAAATATGGATATACAACCTTCACTTGCCAACTGCCCTGTTGAAATTAGATTTTTCCTTAGATCTGAAAGATGTATTACTTTTTTCAACAATCATTGGTTTCCATTCTTTTTCTTTATTTGTACCTTTCGCATTCCAAGAATTTTGCATGGTGCATCATAACCCAAATGAACTTGTCGAAAATCACCTTGAACATAATATAGAAAATGCTTCCTATGGGGTGTGGCATGAAATGAAGCCCCTGAATCTACTACCCAAGACTCAAAAATATTATATATAGAAATAATCAAAGCATCTTGTAACACATCACATGTTACATTTGTTTCCTGATTTCTCTCCTACTATCCATCTCTTTGTTTCTTTGGAGCTTTGCAGTCTTTCTTCAGATGTCCTTTCTTTCCATAATTCCAACACTCTATTTTTCCTAGTCTGGATTTGGATATGCCCTTCCTAGAATTCCCACGGTTCCCTGAGCCCTTTCCTCTATCCTTTTGTCTTCCCATGTTCTTCGTGTTTAATGCATTACCTGATGTCTCACATGTGCTTTTCTATCGCATTTCCTCGCTAAGGATAACACCAACAACATCATCAAATTTTAGAGTGTTTGAACCAAAGACAAAGTTACTTACAACCATGACCAAGTCGTTCCATATTTATGGAAATGAGCACAAGATTAGAAGAGCCCTTACCTCATCATCAAATTCCACTTTTATATAACTTATCTCATTAATAACCATATTAAATTCATTTAAATGATCTGCAACAGACCCACCTTCTGACATCTTCATATTAAATAATCTCTTCACTAAAAATACCTTATTGGACGTCGAGGGATTTTCATACAGTTTATCCAATGCATCCATTAGTTCCTTCGTTTTCTTTTATTTTTAAATATTGAAAGCCATCGATGTTTCCAGGCTCATCTGTATCATTCCTAGTTCCTTTTTGTCGAGAACCTCCTATTCTTCATCCTTCATGGTCATCGGTTTCTTTTCTATTCTGCCCAATGGTAGGAGTAAATACTTCTGATATAAATAATATTCCATCTGCATCTTCCATAACTGGTAGTTTTTTCCATTAAATTTATCAACCCTAAACTTTCCATCTTCTGCCATTGCTCCCACTAGAACCAAGAACCCTCTTTTCCTGCGAGTTACCTTTCGCTCTGATACCAGTTGTTAGAAAAACAAGATCATGAAGCAATAAAATAAGACAAATGCATAAATAAAATCATAGAAGATACACAATACAATAGAGACACAGATATATGTGGTTCACTCAGTGTGGGCTACGTCCACCAGAGAAATTTCCATGTCCTTTCTTTTTATTATCGAGCAAAATGAAGGGATACAACCTATAGCTCAATTATTGTAACTTCCTCTTCTTCCTCTCACAATATCCTCTCTCAGAATACAATAATCACAGACATACACAGCTACAATAAAATTCCCTCATCAAAGAGGGTTTCCTTCTAGGGAAAAAATCCCTAAAATAATTTCTACCGTCAGATCTGTGACCTTATATTGAACGGTCTAGATTGACTACGAAATTACAATATTTTACAAGGCAATTTTTCCCAATATTTTTCTTCGGGGGCGCTACCCCCCTAGACCCCCTAGTGAAATTTTTGGGGGTGGAACCCCCCCCACTCCCCCCCATTAGGGAATGGGGTCCAAGCACAGCTGAAACAAACATATGAATCAGGAAGATAATCAAGCTCCGCAACCAACACCTAAAGTTGAAACTAGTCCCAAAGACATGGAGGTTGATGACATAATAGAAGAACCCAACTAGAATGAATAGAGAATGATCTAGAGTAGGAATATATCTGAATAATTGGCTTCCCATGATACAGAGGTATTTGGGGAAGAATATATCACATTGCACCACTTGGCTACAATAGAAGTTCCAATAAGTTGTTAATCGAAAAAGTAAATTTAAAAAATAAAAAGATTTTTGAAAAATGGAACTCAGATATTGATCTTCAAGGGGTAAAACCCTCGAAAATTTTTGAGTTTCATGAAGCAACTGGAAAATATTTAAAGTATTCCATAGACGAGATAGAGAAGGAGAATTTGATCTTAAAGGAAAAACTAAAAGAATTGGAAAAAGCTTTTCTTCCAAGACCTTTGTTTGTCGAACCCATCACTACTATACAACCATTATGCATTCTTGAGGGTGTACCAGAAACAAGCTCCAAGTTGAAAGGTTCATCAAGTTTATTAATGGTTGTAAGAAAGTATATTGGAGAAAATATTCAGAAAAAGGATAGCCTTGATCCTTGAAATATGGGAGTTAGAAAAAAATTAAGCTACTCTCTCAACAAGGGTCTTGCATTTTAAAGAATATATCCAAAAAGACTTGGAAAATGGTGAAATCTTTTACAAAGAAGTTGTGGGTACATTTTAGTCCAAGGTCTTAAGTTTAAGTGATATACATAAGAGAGACCAAAATATTCCTTCCAAAGCTCGTTTGAAACAAATTAATGCTTGTTGGTTGAAAAGAATTAAGTGCTTGCAGGAAATGTTGTCTAAATGTGATACTATGAATGTTAAAAGAGGTGATCTATTTTTAAAACTCATTGATTTAACTAAAGAACTAGAGGGCCCACATTTAATTATGGACTCAATGATCTTATCAAAAGAGTAATTATAAGAATAGTTGGATGCCTTAAAGGTTTCTTGGGGCAGTGAATTTAATGACTCGATTGAATATTCTAAAGAAGAAGTGGAAAGGTGGTTAATCTAGTACATAAAAAAAATAAAGATATTGAAGACACGCTTTGATCTTAAAGAGATAGAAAATGAGTTACTTGAAACCAATACTAAACAAGAGATAACGGTTGCTCCTATGCAAGAGTATATTGAACAAGGGTTAAGAAAATCCTTGGTTAAAATAACCAAAACGGATCAACAAGAAGTCAATAATATAGGTATGCCACCTATAGCCTAGCATCCTATAAAAAAGACACATCAACAAGAAGATAGTATCTAGGGATCTTCCATCATATTATTTCTTTAATTTCATGGTCCGTGGTAGCCCAATCCTAGTCCTCTTTGAAGGAAAAATGCCATTTATTTTTTATGAACTTTACAGACATTATTACTTTTAAAAGACATCTATTATTTTCTAGGTTCCAGAGAACTATTCAGGACATTACATTAGTGATTTATGAGACTTTTAGTTTTAAGCATGAGGTTTCAAATGCGTGTCTATCAAAATATTTTTGGATCTTAATTAAAGGATCATTTAAATTCATCTTCCATATGTGGTCCTTATCTTCTTTCCTTTTTCTAAATAATGTGTCTTACTTCAATTTGATGATGGAGATATCAATGTGTGAAACTATCTACTATCTTGATTTATAATCTTGTATTATAGTGTGAATATTTACTTTTTGGGAGATGCCTGGTCCTTTCTCAGGTATTCTTTGCATGTGAATATTTATTTCAAGAACAAGCATGTTCCTATCTCTAACATTTTTTATATTATTGTATTATATTTAAATACAAAGGAGTACCACCTCTTTAAAAATGCAAGGGGGTTTTATCCTCGTGAGGTTATCTTAAATACCTTAAAATAGTCTTTCAGATCAACTAGAATTTTTAATTATGATTTGGATTTTCTCATTTTCTACAAATTGAGTAGAGAAACATAGGAAAGCTAAGTAGGGGTCTCTTTAGGTGAATTTGGCASAGTTCTTTTGAGATGTTTTTTTGTAGTAAAGKAAGGCCACCCAAATCGTGTAGATCAAACAAAAATTCTGACAGAGATAAGGAATGATTCAGATTCTTACTTGGGTTCGKGGGGTTTGAGCAATTTGAAGAAAACGAAACCTACCCTTAGCTTAAAATTTGATTKTCATAAGTTTAWTGGTTTATTAGAAGGAGAAGCATTGGAGAAAACAATTCTAGAAAAAAGGTGGTGAGATAGGAATCARGGATGGAAGCTTTTACAAGAGTGGTATCTTGTACAAAGTATATGCTATAGTGATCCAAAATGGATCCAAACCAAGAATGGTTGTAAGACTCAATACCTACAAGATTATTTCATCAAATAATGAAGGTTAGTAAACCATGTAAAAGACAATCCATTGTAAAGTGAATAAGACAAAAGAGGAAAATTTGAGAATTTAATGAAAAGAAAAAATAATAGAGGAGAGAAAAGAGTGAGGAATGGGAAACAAAAGGTCATCTATTTGTCCTTCCCATTACCCCAACTCTCCCTATTCCTCTCATCAATTGCACTCTCAAAGGGTCTTTTTGGCCAAGGAGACAAGCATTAATGCATTGTAACCAAAGATTACCAGAATGAAGGACTGAGACCCATTTAAATCTGGTTTTCCCATTTGGATTTCCAGGGTAAAATCATTGTGTCTGTATGTGATTGATTTGTCTACAGTAGGTAATTCATTGTTGTTTATAAGAATGGTGATCGTTTAAGTCTTGAGCATTGATTTAAGAAAAGAAAAAGTTTTTTTTTAAACCATGTGAAACTTATATATCCTATCAAGCAAGTTTATCGTTCCTTCATTAAGAAACATAACATGCATAGCCTTGATAGGTTTTATATGAATGATGAGATGGTGGCATGAGCAAGTTGGTTGAGAATATATTATGCACATATTTATGTTACCATTTTATAGGATTGTTGTATAGTATTTAGGTGGTCTTTACTTTTGTTTTACATTGTAAAATGTTATGTGCATTATTTCTTCCGTGACCTGTTCATAATGCAATGGCTATGCCATGGGGTTTGAATCCAAACAATATGGGGAGGTGTTAATGATATTATCTTTGTCTGGTATGATATTTTATAATGTTGAAGGTTTTATTATTCTTGTTGGTAGATGGTAGGTGAGGATGCTCCATCTTTTTCACTACTTTCCAGCAGGTTCCTTTTCCCACTTTATACCGAGATCATTTAGCATGAAACTCAACAATCAAGAAATCCAAACCACTCATCCAAGTGGTGACTGATATCAACGATAGTATTAGAATAGTTTTTGGATATTATAAGCAATTATGGACGGAATTTTTTAATTGGTTTTAGAGATGTTGGTGTATTTCTCTCACCTAGAGGACACCCTCTCACTCCTTCAGTTGAGACTTATTGTTGGATTAGTGTTTCATCTTCACACAGATTGTTCCTACCCTGTGCTATATTTTTATCCATATTTGGGTGAATTTCACTTAAATGTGCATTGTACGGCCTCTCCATCACAGAGAATTGAACATTATTGAGTCGAATCCATGTACCCACATATTGTACGACCCATCGACACCTTGTATAGTTTATCCAATTGAGTGATTTATCTATTGGTCAATTTTTCCATATCTCCCTCATTGATTTCCCTCTCTAATAGAATTAAATACATCTCTAGGTAGAATGAATTATTGGTTGGTTGATTGGGATTCCCTTTTTTCAATTTTCCCTTCATTCATTTGACTTTCAATAATCTTGGTTTACTACTGTCTCAAGCTAGTCAATTTCTCTATTTACCATCTTGTTGGGTGACTTCATTGATAGCAAGTCATGTTTCTATTTAGAGTTGATGAATTGGAGATAGAAATATATTGGTCTGGAGTTTAGTTAAACACATCTACTATGAGGGCTTGGATTTTTATTGATTAACATTGACGTTGGCGATAGTGTGAAGCGTAAAATCCCATTATTTAAGCATAAAATTCCAAGATATTTACTCAATTCTATGAGAAGAATAATTAAATGTGTGTGTGTGTAAGATGAATGAATAATTGATGATCATTTTACAATGTGGGGGCCCCATACAAATATTCCTAAGTGGGTGCCTTTTTCAAAAGTCATGTCTTTTAATTAACATATGACCTTTCATTATTATTATTATTTATTTATTTATTTATTATACTTCTATTTTTATTTATTTATTATACTTCTATATTTATTTTATTTATTATTTATTATTATTACTTAGCTTTATACTTTTATGTATATAACATTTCCTTCCCAAATGCTTCATCCTCAAAGAAAGGGTAAGGAAGGATTTTGTTAGTGAACATTTTTGTCTCCAAATACGCATCTTCCTGTAGAGGATTCTACCTTTTAATGAGGTACTCTTTTAATGGTTCTAGAGTGAAGTTTCTTCTCCCTAGTGGCACTATCTCAAGAACTTTATCCTTTTTTAAAGCACATGCACAGATTATGCCCTCAACATGTATATGTACTTGAACCATGGCACCTGACTTTTCCTTAATAGCCTTTATTTTTTAGCCATCCCTTCTAATTATACTTGAATACTGTGATTCTCCCACTAGTATCATTTGAGTTATTATTATGATTTTATCCCAACCAAGTTGTTGAGATAAACTATCTACTTTGGGGACTTGATCTGAATCTTGAGGATGATTTAATATATCTTGAGGGTTAATGACTAGCTTATGTACTTTAAGGATCCCATCCTTTACTGAGGAAATTGGTGCATCTGGTTTTGCCTTGGCTGACACCATGACCATACATTTTTGAGGTTCTTCCATGTCTTTCTATTCTTCTTTTTGCCTTGATTTTTGAAATTCAGGGTCTTTTTCATGGACAATGATATTTTCTAAAAAAAATCTTAGAATTTTCTTCACTTGTTCTCTACGATAATCTAAATGTGTATATTTCTTCTTTCTTGCAATTTCCATGACCTCAAATCTACCTTTGACAATAGGGAATCTAATATCCATAGAAAAAGTCCCTTGATCTAAATCAATGGATGACAAATAGGGCATACCCACAGATCCCCTCTTGTGGTGTGATTTCCCATTATATAATMTATGTTTCATTATGTTGTCATCAATTTTATTCTTTAGCATTTCATCAAGATCCTTATCCTTTATTCCGCATTGAGACTCACCATTTTCAAACTTGTTTTTCCATTGGTTCTACAATCTAGGTCAGAGTTGAAATCTATGTCAAAAAAWTTATCCTCTGCTTTGGTCTCTTCATTTTTACCTTCTTTGTTGGGAATGTAGTCATCTTGATTTTTCTTGATCTCACCATGACTATGTTTTTCATGAGTAGGTTTTGTTTCAATGTGTTCCTTATGTTTGTCATATTTGTATTTTTCAAATGCTTTATTTATTGACTCATGGACGCAATCAATGAGTTGATTCTTTAATTCATCAAGAATGGTGGTTATATCTCTAGAATATGTATCCATGGTATATCCACAAAATGTGTTTGGTAAATATTTTTTTAACCCATCCAGATAAAAAAAAAAAATCCCTGAGTCTCATAAAAAAAAATTACTGAATTGGGAAAAAAATTTAATTGGGTCTAGTAAATTTTGTTTACCGAGTCAGTCAAAAAAAATTATCAATACAATAAAAAAAAGAATTACCAAGTTTGGTAATTTTTTTATACCAGATGAAATGTAAAATCCCACAATTTAAGCATAAAATTCCAAGATCTTTACTCAATTATATGAGAACAATGTGTGTGTGTGTGTGTGTGTGATGAATGAATAATTGATGATCATTTTATAATGTGGGGGCCCCGTATAAATATTCCTAAGTGGGTGCTTTTTTCAAAAGTCGTTTATTTTAATTAACATATAACCTTTCATTATTATTACTATTATTATTATTATTTATTATACTTCTATATTTATTTTATTTATTATTGTTACTTAGCTTTAGACTTTTATGTATATAACATAGTGCTTTTTATGTATTGGAGCTAGTGAAGATAGTCCTAAGGAAATGGATTTTCACCAYGGAGTTTCATACAATTAAAGCACCAATACAAGAACTCCATCATTTAGGAAAGAAGAAAGCATTTATCYAAGTCAAGGGTTGTATAAATTTGGGTTAATAGCATGGTGTTCATGAACAGKCTTGACTCCCAAGAGTACAGTATGTTTGTGGCTAAGAGAGAAGAGCTCCAATTGTATTAATCACACCCATGTGAAGGATAAATAAAGGTTGGTTGAGTCTTGCCAATAGCTACTAGGCATTCTCTTATATCTTCAATGCTTCACTCATTCATCTATTACACCATCAAAMTAGGTGGCCAATGCTTCAATTTTATTTTGTTGTTGAAATCCTACCGAAGTTACCCTTTSAAGTTGTCTCCTTCTTTGTAGTGTTGGGACTATGAGGTTCACAAAAAATACCTTTGAAGACTACAAATAATTTATGCTTAAATTTATAGGCAAAGAGAAATCCTAATTTCAATTATCTCTATTAGTTAGGGAACATTTAATTGTTGCATAGACAACTAATTATCATGTGCGGGCTACAGTGAGAGTAGAGGACTAGCAACCATACAGAAGATAAAGTTAGTGTGGAAAAAAAAAACCATCAATTACCTAAGTCTTTAGCCATTCTAAATTCTGAGTAAATAGGAGAACAAGAAAAATCCTTGTACAGGGAAAAGGAGTAGAGATCTAGTGGCCTTTCAAAAGAAAAATTTCTCTATCCAAGACTGAGATAGAGAACAGAAAGAGAATTATGCATAGTATCCATGTTGGTGAATTGAATGGGATATAATTCCCTCATGTATGGATCATATAGTCTCACCGTTTGTTTTGATTGAGAATTTCTAAGCATAGAGAAAAACTAGGGACTTTCTAGAATCTACAATCCTATAGCAAACCAAAAATTGTCAAGCTCGAATATAAGCATTCAAGGTTTAAAGGTACTTGGTTACCAACCTTTTTGTAGCCGCAGGTGCTAATTTTTTTCARATGATGAGACCTAAATTTTTAGCATCCCTCTTGCTCCAATGTTGAAAGATTGACCCATGTAGCTCTACCTTGGTTATTTTKCACTTTCAAAAATTTCAAACTAGTCATAGTTTCTCATCCATGGGAGATCGTGGAATGATAGAGTGATTTCTAGAGGGTGGTKCTCTTTTAAAACTCAATTAAAAATAAATTTAGATAAGGATGTGACATCCTCATGATTGCTACCTTTTTCTCTCATTTTCCCCAACGTTCCTCCTTTGTCTTTTTGTGGATTGTTGTTATGAACCAAATGCTTAAAATATCACAATAAACCAGAATTACATGTCATGTACCCAATGTGAGAATGGAGAAAAACTCCAATAAATATAAGAGAGGTGTTTTACACAATAAATCCTTAAAGAAGAGGAGAAACTCATCCCAATATCGAGATCATTAATACATCACAATTCTCATGTACTCAATAATGACTACATGATCTATATATATACATATTGAAACATTGCACATGTGGCCCCTTTATTATTAGGTTGACGCAATTACATATACATTTACACATTACATGTACATTTAACCCCATATATGCCCTCCCTTTGGGTCATATAATATACATTTAACCCCATATATGCCACCCTTGGGGTCATAGCATAGTAACCTCCTTCAAAAGTTTTGTCCTCAAAGATTTAAATGATTTACATGTGATGAAACCAAGTAATATGATTTTATTATTTTCCCACATTATTATTTCCATTGATGATGATCCATCCATCCAAACTCAATTCTTTCTAGTTTTAAACCTTGATGGTTAATCATTACATAACTTGGTTTCCTTTGATTCCATGGATTGTTGTTGTAACTTCTCCAATTTGTAATAGTTGTTGGTCTCTAATAATATATTGTTGAATAATGGTTTTGTGATTCCCTATTCCATGAATATTGATGAGTATTTGATCTGTTGTAACTAAATAAGGCCAATAAAAAAATTGTGTTTTTAAATCACATGTAGCTTTATTTTTATCTTTGATTTTCTCATATTGTATTCTTAAAATATCTTTAAGATTTAGTTTATATAAATACAACAATAGTTAGTTATATTGCGTAATAGGCGTTAATAAATTTAAATAAATTTAAATATAAAGAAATTAAAAGCAACACGCTTTAATCCAAAAATCGTTGATGAGTGAGATCAACGGTTCTGGTTGATTTTGGGGGTTAAATTTAATCAACTCTTAGTTATACGAAGAGTCCCGAATCCACTCAACCACTTTATGCACACGTTGTTAAACAACGCTTATATCATATCTTTTTCAAAGTTATCAAAACCTCTCGAAACAAGTCTGAAACCACATGGTATTGCAAAATCATTTTTTGTATGGAGTGGTAGTTAAGCTCATTTAAAATATGTCAGAAACACGATTTCTAAGAGCTTGTCATGAAATAACATGTTACCTAACATTTATTAAAATCTGTAACTAAATTAGAAATAGTCTCCCCCACACGTTATTGCTAACTTATATTCGAACGACAAGGTGTAGGTGTTATGATTTTTCAAAGGAGATTTTTACCAGTCTGCAATTAAAAGGGGAACTAGACAAGGAAAGTTGAACCCATATGCATCGGTAAGTAACAAGCAAAACCCAGCTTCCTATTTTTTTGGAAAATCCTCCCTTTAAAGGGAATTTGATATTCATTTCTCATAGATCAAAGTTTGAATCCAAAATGACTCCTAGGAATAAAACCGATGTTTCTCAGCAGAAAACAATGGAAAGTATAGGTTCCAAACACCTAGATAATAAATATTTTGACGTTTATGAGCCTAAAATAACAACGAAAGTTGTTCAAGACCTTAAAAGCATAGATTTCACCAAATTTTGTAGCTATAGCGAACATATGCCCACATGGAGCTCTAGTTTAGATAGAGTAGTTGTAACCCTCACATTTTATTTTCCATAATTAGTAATTATGTATGCTCAAAATAACAATTCAACTTCAAGGGTAATTAGGGACAAAAATCAAAGAGCAGTTTCCTCAATTTCAAAGAAATCTCTAGCATAAATGTTAGCATTGTCTAAAAACGGGGATAACATAGATGGAGCTGCTTTAGCCCTCAAGTTTATTTTGCTATTGATAGCAGAAATATTGGTTTCTATGACAGATTGGGTAATTACACCGAATGGGGTTGAATCAAATCTTCCTCTAAATTCATTATTGTTTAAATATTCAGTCAAAGAGGTCAAAACTATGATTTTTTTAGTCCTTGGGTATAATGATGACACATCATTGGATGCCTCTATTTTAGGTTTCCTATTAAAAACTTGTTGTGACTAGCACTACAACCCCTCCATTTTACATTTTATTTGGATACTTTGCTAAAAATGGAGCCTCCTTATTTTTTCCTAAAAGAAAATTCTCACAAGTCCCTAACCAAACAAAATCTTCTCATGGTAACTAACAATACCCTTGAAATGTTTGAGAAATTATTCAAAGTATAAGTCCTAAAAAAAATTCGGTGAAGTTTCCAACAACTCTTTCGCGCTGCTCAGAAGATTTCCCAACAACTCTTTTGAGCTGCTCGGAGGAATTTCCAACAACTCTTCCGAGCTGCTCAGAGGAGTTTCCCTCAACTCTTCCATGATGCTCGGAGGAGTTTCCAACAACTCTTCCAAGATACTCGGAGGAGTTTCCCTCAATTATTTTGAGATGCTTGGAGGAGCTTCCCTCAACTCTTATGATCTGCTCAGAGGAGTTTCCCTCAACTCTTCTAAGTTGCTTGGAGGAGTTTCCCTCAACTCTTCTGAGCTGCTCGAAGGAGTTTCCCTCAATTCTTCTGAGTTGCTCAGAGGAGAATTCTATGAGTAAGAAAAATAGGTAATCTATATAGATGAGACTTAAATCCATAAATTATTATGACTGTATAATCCTTAGAAATATATCAATCCCTAAATTTGATTTATTTTCCTAGTTATAGGGAATTTCTGCAGTAAGAAAAAAYTCATGGAGGAGGTTGATCATGACTTATAATATAATCAATAGCCATAACATGACCAATGAAGGATTTATAACCTCCATTCTTTCCTTGATCCTTTAGAGCATCAGTCCATTCAGTAACAAGAATAAAATTTCTCTGATGGTCTATTATGTTTAATTTTAAAGACTCAAAACAAGAAGGTTGTAGATGTATCGATAAATAAATTAAGCATGACTAATATCTAAAACTTTTCCAGTCTTCAAAATAAGCAGTTGTTCACAAATATTTTTTATCTAGAGTTTCTATAACTGCATCAGCTTCTTTGACTATGTCATCTTCAATATTTATCATTGAAGAATATGTCAGAATGTCCCTCATGAGCTCTAATGGATAACTATGTTTCTTTGGTATATCCAAATTCTGTTGTCAAAACAACTATTGGATTTCAGACCATGAATATTTGTTTGCTAATATTTCGTTGGTTGCATCTAAGTGATGGACATAATATTGAAGACCACCTGCATGTTTCATTTTAGAAATCACATGGAAAGGGTCATATTTCCAAGGATCATCAAATTCAAAACGAAATTGCTTCATAATGCTTTCTACAATTTCTAAAAATTATTATCATTTACCAAGAAACATCAAAGATCTTATGGAAGTTGAAGAAGAGTCTTCTTATCCTTTGAAGCAAAGTGGAGGTAGTGAGAAATTAATCTTTGCCTAATTAGTTATAATGCAAGAATTATGTGAGTAATAAAAACACGTAATCTATATAGATGAGACTTAAATCCATAAATTCTTATGACTGTATAATCCTTAGAAATATATCAATCCCTAAATTTGATTTATTTTCCTAGTTATAGGGAATTTCTGCAGTAAGAAAAAATTATTGGACGAGGCTGATCATGAATTATAATATACTCAATAGCCATAACATGATCAATGAAGGATTTATAACCTCCCTTATTTCCTTGACCCTTTAGAGCATCGGTCCATTCAGTAACAAGAATAACATTTCCATGTTTGTCTATTCTGTTTAATTTTAAAGACTCAAAACAGGAAGGTTGTAGATATATCGATAAATAAATTAAGTATGACTGATATCTAAAACTTTTCCGGTCTTCAAAATAAGAAGTTGTTCATGAATAATGTCTTAAAGGTATGCTACAAAATTAAACCTATCTCCATTTGAAAGTTTGTTGAGGGGTTTGAATATGCCCAACAATAGCAAGTCCTAATTAAGCTATACATTGTTTGGATTAGGAGTACCATCCGGAATTTGGCCCGGCTGCCATTATTGCTAACCTTTGATTTTATTACCGRTTAAGGTCTAGCGTATTGGTGTGAGATGGGATGCAATGCAAAGATGTATATGAATACCATGTATGTAAAATAAGAACATCTCACMTATCCTAATCTATACTAACCTATTGCTAATATATGCTAACTTATCCTAGCTAGAAGCGAAACTGGAGTAATTGGTGAGTTATAATGCAACCAAATCTTAAAACTACTTTAACACAGTTAGTTGTATGAAAAGAGGAAKATTGGAAGCAATYGCACATGTAAGTATATAATCAGATTAGTCTAGATTACATTAACATATACTGTAACATCTCACAAAACTCAAAGCATGGAAATATTCGAAGAAATACCAAATACTACAAAAATGTAATTAAGATTGCATAAGAATTAKTCTATAGCAAATAAAGCATTCTTACAGTCCATAGAGACAACAAACATCCTCACTTGAAGTAGTTCAAAGCTTCAATTAGTTTCTACACAAAATTCCTTCTAAAAGTGTTGGCCTTGAGGGCTTCTCAATATTCATTAACACTGTATAAGTTCTTGAAACAGTTCTTGGGTCTATACATTGCTTGAAAAGCCAAAAATTTAAAAGTCCTTATTTTAGAGTTTCTAATCTACTTTGTACACATAATGGTAACTCCTATTTATTTTTTCACCTTCTTCTTGAAGTAGCAGTTACAAGACTATTCACATTCCCTTCTCTTGTGGAAAGTGGCACAAAATGATGAAATTTGAGATAGTTAGGAAAATGATGAAAAAGAAGACAATGGTTTGTCCTTTTCATATGATCTTTTTCTCTAGAGATAGGCTATCCAAACATCCAACTAGTTATACAATGTCTCGATCCTTTTATAAGATAGTTGCTTCAGCATTGCTTCAATCATGGCCAAGCTATCATCCAAGGTGCTCATCTTTTTTTCCAATTTTCTCATGTAAGCTTGTATCATAGTATGGAGATTTTTTTGTTGGATCAAATGTTGATCAATAAGATCAGTTGAGACAAAATTTGATGTTTAAACTACTTGTCTTCTTCATCTTGTACTTTCTTGAACTGCATTCACTAATTCCTCCATGACTAAGTTCTTCCCCAATTCGTATAGCATTGGGAGTCGACCATGTATTATCAACTCTTGAGCAACTTTGTGAGTTATAGAGAAAATCCCTATTGCTTTGGTCACTTCTTTGTCTACTCGTTGTCGTACTTGTTGGAAATGATCTAGCGCATACAGATTTGTCTTCCTCGTTGATTTTGAGGGTCTATATAATTTTGTAGGTGCATTAGGATTTTTTGATATCCAAGTATCAATATCAGTTATGCCTTCCTAGATGGTGTTGTATTGCATTAGTTGCATCTATATCTTGTTTTGTTYAATCATTGTTGCAGCTACGTTTTGAAAAAGATGTATGTTGGCATACATATCAATGATCTCATATTCTAGCTGATTTCTCACTTTTTGTGCATTGGTATTAAAACTGAGAAGACTCTTCTCATATATTCTTACTTGTTGGAGCTTCTCCTCTAACTCTTTGATATTCAGTTAYTTCTCCTCGTTTTGTTGGCACAACCTTTGCATATTATCTACAGTTGCATCCATGAATGAAAATCCTCCTCTTGTTGTTTCCACGGGGTTTTCCCTAACATCTCTTGTGACCGACACCTGGGTTACTACTGATAGAGGAGCTCCCTCTGCTGCTGGAACCTTATTAACCTTTTCTTGTACGATCTGGTATGTTTTTTTCTCGTACGTAAAACTTCGGATGTCTACTATCTCAGTTGATTCAAAAGGTTTCCATGGCCCGAGACCTAACACACTACTTGGTGTTTTTGCTTCTATACCCGCGGTGGATGTTCCAGGGACATCCAAGTCCATTGGCAGTGTGTCTCCTTCTTTATCCTCCTCTTCCTTCTTCTACCTCTCTTCTTCAAGGACTTTATCTGCTGCTTCTTTTGCTACTAATTTTTTCTCTATCCTTTTCAGCAACATCTTTTTCTTCGGCTTCCGCTTTTACTCTTGCTTCATTTTTTGCAATGGATTTTTCTTTGTCCGCTTCCAGCTTTTGCTTGTTTTTAGCATCATTTTTTTTCTTTAATAATTTCACTTTTTCCCTCCTCTTTTTCTCGTAGGTGCTTCTTCTTCTTCTTCAAAGCCCAAATTTTTCGAGAGGGATATGGGGGAAGATCTCTCATCTTCATCTCTTTCTACATATATTTTGGTCGTCTCTCTTGCAGCTTCTTCATCTGTAATCCTACCTCTTAGTTGACCTCGCTTATTGAAAATAACCTCATCATAGGTTTTTGTGTTCTGATGTACTCCTTCTTCTTCCTAGAACTCAGTGGTATATTCGTAAGGGATTCTCATGCTATGGATATTCTCTTTGAAAATATTCTTGGGATCATATCTCCTGAATCGTTCTTCTCCAAAATGATAGGAGAGCAAGATATCTACTTCTTTCTGGGCATGTTTTGTGTTTTCAATGAAGTAGTTCCCAATGAAAAGAGGTAACGGAGGCCAAATGGCTTTCTTCGATCTATACAACATTCCTCTAACTCCATGTATGATTGTTTGATATGTTACTTTATGGAGTTCAAGTTTTCTTGGGACAAACCTAGGAAGTAGGTGAGGTGGCTTCATTGCACCATATATCCTGATATATGTGCCATGCTCCATTAGATAAAAATCCCCAATTATCCTTATAACTACTATGGCCTTGTCGGTCATACAGGGTGGGGAGGTGCAAAAAATGAATTCATATAGTGGTGCGAGGAAGTGCTCACAGATCCTTTGGTAATATTCTTGGTACTTGTGCTCCAAGAGTATTTTGTAGTAAATATGGATGGAAGCGTCAGCGGGAAACCAACTCCATCCCATGTTCGGGTATTTGTGGGCTATGCACATTATATCTAGGAGATATGAATCCATATGAAAACTGGGGAAGTTTCCCGGTTGTGCTCGCGTAACAGCTGAAATTACATTTTTAAGATTCTCGGACAATATGTCTGCCCAATTGAATGAGGCACCTACATCTGCATAGAAATAAATTAATGGCAGATAAGACAGAGGAAATTGTGTTGTGTTTGGTTTCTCATATAACCTACACAGCATGGCTACCATATACTAGTATGGTCTTCTTAGATTGGTAGCTAGATATCGACCTTTGACCCAATATTTAAATTTCTTATCTACTTTATACCAGGTGGGGAACATATCTTTCGGGGTAAGCTCCAACTCGCTAAGGAGTTGACCGTATATTTTTTTGTTTCTGGCCTCTAGGTGATAACACTTTGCTAAATCACCAGGCGTGAATGAAGCTATTGGATCCTTCTTTGTATTGAATATATACATGTTCTCTATGTTTGCATTCTTCAAAATCCAAGACATAACATCTGCACAGAGGAACATTGTTGGATGTGTTGCTACCCTGAATATTCCTGACTTTCTGATGTTCCTAATGCTTGAAGTTTGCTTGGATCATCTGCTTCTGTAGAAAATTTTGACTTCTTGAACATGTGATAAACTTCTCCCCATATCAATATATCTCCTTATTTATCCAAAACTCTTGATGTATCATCATACACTATCCTAACACTTTCTGCATCTGTTGTTTTTTTAGAGTTGTTTGATGGTTCAGTTCCCATTTTCTTTATTGTTGCTTTCTTTTGTGGTGACATGTCTAAGCCTACATGATAGATTTGTAGTTTTTCATTAGATAGAATTCATGGAGAACTTATTCAAAACATGTTGTTCTTTGCACATAGCAATCAATTTCCTACTGATATTGTGAAAAACTTGGGTAAATTTTTTAGAAATATGAACTATTTTGAGTGTAGTTCGGAGGAGTTAATAGTAACTCCTCCAAGCAATTTGAAGGAGTTAATAGTAACTCCTCTTATCAGCTTGAAGGAGTTAATARTAACTCCTATGAGCAATTTGGAGCAATACTCAGAAGAGTTTTTTTCACTAGTCTTGGAGGTTGTTCGATCATTTATCAAGGACTTCTCCAGTCTACTAGAAGGAGTTACTAGTAACTCCTCCAAGCAGATYGAAGGAGTTAACAATAACTCTCCCAGGCATATCAGAGAATTTAATAGTAACTTCTCTGATATGCTTCAAAGAGTTACAAACAGACGATTTTCTCGGGATAAAAAGGAAAAATATACAGCAATAGCGAAGAGGAACCAGTTACAATATGTAGGTTTATTTAAGTCTTGTTTTTCATGTCCTGGATGAAAATGGTAATGAGGGTTTTGCAATAGTCTCGTATGGATCTAGGCTTCGGGGAATGGTATACATTCAAGGGATGTTTGATTGCTTTAGCTTCCTATCCATTGGAAGGAATGATGCAGTGATGATGGCACAGAGTTGAAGTGGTAGAGGAAAATATCCTAAGGGGAAAAGGTGGTTTAAGTTTGACACAGAAAAAGGAGGGAAAAAGCTTAACCCTAAATTATTAAA
Organism: Picea mariana; assembly: GCA_032191745.1. Lineage (NCBI taxonomy): Eukaryota > Viridiplantae > Streptophyta > Pinopsida > Pinales > Pinaceae > Picea > Picea mariana. The sequence goes on from JASDQU010105096.1 coordinate 75,120, forward strand.
CAAAGAGAAAATCTAGGTAAAAAGAAACACTTACCATTTTTATCGTTGCCACATGTAGATGAACGGGAAGGATAGAAAAGACTCGAACAGTGTTATCTCAGCTCTCTGGTGTCTATCCCACAATGAATGACATAACAAAAATAACCCTAGCCATGTTTCATTTATATAAATTAAAGTTCATTTATTAGAATTTAATGTGGTTGGTGAGCTCGGGAGCTTTCTTAACAACTCCTCCGAGCAGCTCGGAGTCTTTCTTATCAACCTTGTCAAACTTGCCTTTCTTTATCAGAGCAATTGGAAAGAACTCCTCTGAGAATCTTGAAAGAGTTGAGGGAAACTCCTCCGAGCAGCTCGAAAGAGTTGAGGGAAACTCCTCCGAGCAGCTTGGAAGAGTTGAGGGAAACTCCTTCGAGCAGGTCGGAAGAGTTGAGGGAAACTTCTTCGAGCAGCTCAAAAGCGTTAAGGGAAACTCCTCTGAGCATCTCGGAATATTTGAGATAAAATTCTTAGAAAGATGAACTATTTTGAGTGAAGTTCGAAGGAGTTAACAGTAACTCCTTCGAGCAGTTCGGAGGAGTTAATAGTAACTCCTCCGAGAAGTTTGGAGGAGTTAATAGTAACAGCGTCTTCTTCAAGAAGTATCAAGATTTTTTTTCCTGGACATATGATGAATTGAAGACTTATGACACATGTATAATACAACATCTAATCCCCATCAAAGAAGGGATCAAGTTGTTTCAGCAAATCTTAGGAGGAGTTACTATTAACTCATCTAAGAAGACCAGAGAAGTCCTTGATAAACGACTGAGCAACCTCCAAGACTAGCGGAAAAAATTCTTCTGAGTATTGCTCGAAGGAGTTACTGTTAACTCCTCCGAACTGTTATGAGGAGTTACTATTAACTCCTCTGAACTGCACTCAAAATAGTTCATGTTTCTAAAAACATTTCCCAAGTTTTTCACAATATTAGTAGAAAATTGATTGCTATGTGCAAAGAAAAACATGTTTTGAATAAGTTCTCCATGAATTATTTCTAATGACAAACTACAAATATATCATGCAGGTTCATACATGTCACCACAAAATAAAGTAGCAATAAAGAAAACGGGAACTGAACCATCCAGTGGCTCTCAACAAACAACATATGCGGAAAGTGTTAGGATAGTGTACGATGATACACTAGGATTAAATAAGGAGAGATCTTGATATGGGGAGAAGTTTATCACATGTTCAACAAGTCAAAATTTTATACATAAGTAGAGGATCCAAGCGAACTTCATGCATTTAGGAACATCAGAAAGTCATGAATCTTCAGGATAGCAGTGCATATAGTAGTGTTCCCTTGTGAAGATGTTATATCTTATATTTTGAAGAATGCAGACATAGACAGTAGGTATATATTCAATACAAGGAAGGAGCCAATAGCTTCATTCATGCCTGATGAACTAGCCAAGTATTATCACCTAGAGGCCAGAAACAAAAAATTAGATGGTCAGCTCCTTAGCGAGTTGGAGCTTACCCCGAAGGATATGTTCCCCACCTGGTATAAAGCAGATAATCAATTTAAATATTGGGTCAAAGGTAAATATCCAACTACTAATCTAAGAAGACCATGCCAGTATATGGTAGTCATGTTATGCAGGTTATATGGGGAACCGAACGCAATACAATTTTCTCTGTCTTATCTGCCATTAATTTATTTATGTGCAGATTTAGGTGCTTCATTCAATTGGGCAGACACATTGTTCGATAATCTTAAAAATGCAATTTCAGTTGTTACACGAGCACAACCAGGAAACTTCCCCAGTTTTCATATGGCTTCATATCTCCTAGATATAATGTGCATATCCCACAAATACCTGAACATGGGATGGATTTGGTTTCCCACTGACATTTCCATCCATATCTACTACAAAATACTATGGGAGCACAAGTACCGAGCAGATTATCAAAGGATCTGTGAGCTCTTCCTCGCACCACTGTATGAATTCATTTTTTGCACCTCCCCACCCTGTATGACCAACTAGGCCATAGTATTATAAGGAGAATTGGGGATTGGTATCTAATGAGATGCTTGTGTGCAGAAAGAATCTGTACACTTTGTTGCAATCTTGTCAACCTGCTTCTGTTGGATAGAAGGTGCTTGGGTCGAGGTTGTAGTGGTTGCAGTATCCTTTTGTTCACCATTTGAACATATTTTGAAGAAGTTGAATTGTGTAGTATAAGATACTACCTTGCGACACTATTTAGGTGGAACAGTAGTCGGAACTACCTCTGGCATTATGTAGAGATGACCCCCTAGAGCAACAATGACACTGAGGGGTCGAGACTCATAAACAGCATGGAACTTCCACATATATGGTTGGCCCAAGAGAACATCACATACATCTAGTGGAGCAACATTGCATAATACCTCATCCTTGAAGGGTTGGATGTCGTATGACAATCGGCACTGTTGGCTGACATGGAGATCTTGTCCCTAGCAAACCCACCCGATGTTGTAGGGATGCGGTTGTGGTGTTGTCAACAATCCCAACTGTTTGATGACCTCTATTGAGATGAGGTTCTTCTGACTTATGCTATAAAAAATAAAATGCAGTGGGGTCCCCTTCAACCACATCTGTGAATGAAAAATGCACTCCCCCTCTTCAGGATCTGTTGGTTCTTCTGGTTGAATTGTTGTGGTCCCAACAATACAAGTGGGGTCTGCGTCGATGATCTGTCTTTTACCAGTATTTTCATAATCATATTCTGAATCAGGGTTTGGCTCCTTGTCTTTGATCTCAGCCAACAATGATTGTTTTAAGCAACATTCCTCAGTGTTGTGCCAGGGGATTTTGTAGAAATCATACCATTTTTCGGTGTCCTTCTTTATCTTTTTGTGACCCTTCTTTTCCTGTGGCGTGGACTGGTTTTCGGGAGACTGTTTGTTAGGGACTTCTTTATCATACTTTGGTTGTTGCATATTTTCAGACCCAAACTCCCATTTGTTCTGGTGCTTAAATTTTTGCTCGATTTTGGTAGCATATCGATAAGCAGCACCGAGTGATGAGATGTCCAGAAAATACATTTCAGTTTGGATGTATCTGTATAGAGCCCCGTGGTATTTCATAACCAAATGTCATTCAAAGTCTTTGATACCCATCTTGGTGCACAAGGTATGGAAGGTATTGGTGAACTCTGGAATTTCTTGTCCCCTCTCTTGCCGTAGTGTGGTCCATCTCATGTATTGGTCCTCATAGTTTCCAACAGGGTAATATTGTTCCTTTATCGCATCCACAAAAAAATCCCAAGTGGACTCGGCCCCGTATATTCCAAAATCATCTATGGAAATTTTCTCCCAATAAGTTTCCCACCAATGTTTGGCATGGGGGAGAGCTTTAAGGAGTGCAAAGGTGATCGTTTCTCTGTCAAAAAAATTATGAACAAAGAAATAACCTTCTAACAGATTTAACCATTTCTCTAGGGAATCTGCATCTATCTGACCCTCAAATACGGGAATATCAAAATTAACTTGTACCTTGAAAGGAGAGGTGCTTCCAAAGTGGTTGTTTGATGAAGATGTGTCTATTTCTATCGGCAGGCATTGAAGGATGTGGGAAAAATTCTCCATCATCTCATCCCTCTGTCACGTGAGAGCTTGCTCAAGTAACAGATTGATAGATTCATTTGCTCCATCATTTTTCTTTTCTTATGCCATGGAGGGTTTCTTGGGAATGTGAGAGTGATTGTATTCAAAAGATACAATCTCAAGACCCAACTTGTTATACTCAGACCTTGTCGGGGACATGCACTGAAAAAAAAAATGATCAAGAGCAGCCTTCTCTAATACCACTGATCCGGATTATTTTCGGCATGAAATGAGAGCAAAGATATAAAAAACCAATGTACAGAGATATATCGAATATCCAATGATATAATAGAAATGTGTCAGAGATGCAACCATAAACACAGAGATACAGTAATACACAGTTTTCTATTAATGAGCAAAAATGTACAAAGGCTGTAAAAATACAGAGCGAAAGACTCGCTAGAATGGTAGCATCTTATCTCTGAGAAGATATGTGGAAGATACTCGCATCCGTGAGAAGATGATTTTACAATGAGGCTCCAAAGGCCTTTTAATCATAAAGAAAATCCAAAACCCTAAACCCTGAAGATGAAAAGCCAAAAGTTTTGTGCACCTCGTTTTGGGTAGTTTGGTGTATCAACTTCCTGGGGGCGTAACTTTGGCATACGATCTTCGTTTGGGGAGCACAATAGCTCGTTGGAATTGTATCATCAAGGAGATTCATTTACAGGGATCAATGAGAGCCTTCAACTATCGTTGAAAATCTCAATCCCAAAAAAACTTCATTTAGGCCCTCAAAATGGCCCCGGAAGTTAAAAACTGCTAAAAATAGTAAATTACCAAAATYGCCAGAAAATTGTTTTGAGCCAATTGGAAAAGGTGGGTTACCACCGATATCCACCTAAATAAATCCTCCCTCCTTAGGAATCAATGGTCTCCATTGCATTGAGTTCCCGGGGGAGAGGGAAAAGTGTTTGTTGAATCTGCATCTTGATGAGTTGCTTGCCTTGTTGGAGAAGTTGTGCTTCTTAGCTTGTTGAAGGTTGTCACGAACATGTGGCTGGAAGGGTTGGACCTTTTAAACCAGTCTGGCTACATGAGATGCCTGTGTGCAGAAGGAATATTTACACTTTGTTCCAATCTTGTCGACTTGCTTCTGTTGGATAGAAGGTGCTTAGGCCGAGGCTGTAGTGGTTGCAGTATCATTATGTTCACCTTTTGAACAGATTGTCAAAAAGATGAATTTTAAAGTATGAGATACTACCTTGCGGCATTGTTTAGGTGGAACAGTAGTTGGAAATACCTCTAGTATTCTATAGAGATGACCCCCTAGAGAAACAAAGACATTGTGGGGTCGAGACTCATAAACAGCATGGCGCTTCCACATATATGGTTGGCCCAAGAAAACATCACAGACATCTAGTGGAGAAACATCACATAATACCTCATCCTTGAAGGGTTAGATGTCATATGACAATCGGCACTGTTGATTGACACGGAGATCTCGTCCCTATCGAAGCCACCCGATGTTGTATCGCTACGGGTGTGGTGTTGTCGACAATACCAACTATTTGATGACTTATGTTGAGATGAGGTTCTTCTGGATTCCGCTATCAACAATAAAATGCAACAGGGTACTTTTCACCCACATATTTGAATGAAAAAGGTGCTCCCCTCTTCAGGATCTATTGGTTCTTCTGGTTGAATTGTTGTGGTTGCGACAATAGCAATGGGGTCTGCGTCGATGATCTGTCTTTTACAAGTATTTTCAAAATCAGATTATGAATCAGGGTTCGGCTCCTTGTCTTTGATCTCGACCACCAATGACTATTTTGAGCGACATTCCTCGGTGTTGTGCCAAGGGATTTTGTGGAAATAACACCATTTTTCGGTGTCCTTCTTTGTCTTTCCGTGACCCTTCTTTTCCTATGGATTGGACTGGTTTTCAGGAGTCTGTTTGTTAGGGGCTTATTTATCATACTTTGGCTATTGCATATTTGCAGACCCAAACTCCCGTTCATTCTAGTGCTTAAATTTCTACTTGATTTTAACAGCATATCAATAAGTAGCACTGAGTGATGAGATGTCCAAAAAATCCATTTCAGTTTTGATGTATCTCTGTAGAGCCCCATGGTATTTCAGAACCAAATGTCATTTGGAGTCTTTGATACCCAACTTGGTGCGCAAGGTATGGAAGGTATTGGTGAACTCTGGAACTACTTGGCCCCTCTCTTGTCGCAGTGTGGTCCATCTCATGTATTGGTCCTCATAGTTTCCAACAATGTAATATTGTTCCTTTATCGCATCCACAAAAAAATCCCAAGTGGACTCGACCCCATATATTCCATACTCCCCTGTGAAAATTTGATCTCAGTAAGTTTCCCACTAATGTTTGACATGGGGGGAGAGATTCAAGGAGTGCGAAGGTGATCTTTTCCTTGTTGGAAAAATTATGAACAGAGAAATAACCTTCTAAGATATTTAACCATTTGTCTAGGGCATCTACATCTATCTGACCTTAAAATATGGGAATATCAAAATTAACTTGTACCTTGAAAGGAGAGGTGCTTCCAAAGTGGTTGTTTGATGAAGATGTGTCTGTTTCTATTGGCAAGCATTGAAGGATGTGGGAAAAATTCTCCATCATTTCATCTCTCTGTCGCATGAGAGCTTGCTTAAGCAACAAATTGATAGAATCAGTTGCTTCATAGTTTTTCTTTTCTTCCACCATGGAGGGTTTCTTGGGCATGCGAGAGAGATTGTCTTCAAGAGAGACAAACTCAAGACCCAACCTTCTACACTCGGACCTCATCAGGGACATGCACTGAAAAAAAATATGATCAAGAGGAGCCTACTCTGATACCACTGATCCGGATTATTTTCGACACGAAATGAGAGTGGAGATATAATAAAGCAATGTACAGAGATATCTAGAATATCCAATAATAAAACAGAAATGTATCATAGATGCAACCATAAAAACAGAGATACAGTAATACACAATTTTCTATTAATGAGCAAAAATGTACAAAGACTGTAAAAATACAGAGTGAAAGACTCGCTAGAATGGTGGCAGCTTATCTCTTAGAAGAGATGTGACGGCTACTCACATCTGTGAGAAGATAATTTTACAATGAGGCTCCAAAGGAATTTTTATCATAAACAAAATCCAAAACCCTAACCCTGGAAGATGAAAAGCCAACAGTTTTGTGGACCCCATTTTGGGTAGTTTGGTGTATCAGCTTTCCGGGGGCGTAACTTTTGCATACAATCTTTGTTTGGGGTGCACGATAGCTCATTGGAAAGGTATTGTCAAGGAGATTCATTTAGGGGGCTCAATCAGATGCTTCAACAATTATTGAGAAGCTTTATCTCAAAAAACCTTTATTTAGGCCCTCAAAATGGCCCCAGAAGTTAAAACTGCTAAAAATAGTAAATTATCAAAATTGTCAGAAAACTATTTTGAGCCAGTTGGAAAAGGTGGGTGGCCTTCGATATCCACCTACATAATTAGGATAATCATTCTCTTTCCCTTTGGAACCAGAGTCAGAGGCTTCAAAATTATGAGCACTGGTTTGGATATTCACATCTCGTTCACACATGTAAACATTCATCGATCCATCCCATGCTAAGGGACCCACTGGTTTCCCCCTTGCTGAGGTGAAAGGTTACTATAGAATCTAACAACCATTTGTTGGGAATGAGAAAAAGGGTTATTCAACACAGTGGGTTATTGGTGGGCATCTCATTGTGCCAACAATCATTGGGCATCCTCAAGCGTGGGGCATTGATGTGTTATATAGTCCTCCTTATAAATTTTGTAAGGGAATTTGACCTTCTTCTTATCTTTCTTACCCCCACCAACATTATTGTTGTTGTTTGTGTTTTTTTCTCTACCTCCATTTTTGTTTTTTGTTTTTTTTCTTTCCTCCAAGTTGTTGGTTACCCTTGGGGTTAGATATCTATAGGGTATGGACATTGAAGGATTGAAGTGGTTCAAAGGTAGAGGTAGTGGCATGTGGGGTTGCAAGCATATGTAGAGACATTTATTTCATTTGTCTTGTCACAACATTCTCAACAAAACCAACCACACCATCGACATGTAGTCCCGGCTTGGGTTTCATTAGGTTAGTGTAAACCAAATATAACTATTGGGCCCTAAAAATGGCCTCCTCTTCTATTTTAATTCTTGATAGGGAGACATCCTTAGAAATATATGGCAGTAGGGATTTTAAGAACCATTACAACAAACATTTATGAGGAATTTGGAATTAATTCATATGTCATCGTCTCTTCTACTTTTGAATGTGATAATATATGTGAGTTGTGTTATCCTATCGTAAAGAAGACAAAAGCTTAGTTCCCAATTCATACCAAACATGTAATTTGAAGTGATTGAGTAATGTCAGAGAAAGAGAGTCAAATGTACGAAAAGAAGCTTGTGTGAGCTCAATATACCACTATGTGTCTGCTTAATGAGATCTTGGGACTTGTCATTGTAACTATACCAATCTTGGGACTTATTTTTTTCTAAAGAGGAAATTGTTCTAGGGAAATCACACAAAGTTGATGGCCTCAAAAGAGGGAATGGAGTTTCTCAAAAACATGTTCATGTCGTAGTTACAGAAAACCTATGAAGGTTATTTAAAAGTGTTACAATGTTATGTTTAAATATCCTCAAGGGGGMTAATATCACCATGTATGTGAGAGATAGAAAGCACTCTAAATGAGAATGCACTACGAAAATGTGTGGTTTACTAATGTTCATATGTTCCATAATGAATGTGCATTATGTTGAACATAAAATTTCACATTTAAAAATCATTCTCCAAAATTTATGTTTTTGGGTTTTAYTATCTAAAAGACACTTCTATACTATGAATGGACCATACATAGGCTCTCAAATAACCTCACATGTAAAGAAGAACCACCTAATGTGTCTTTAAAGGAGATATTTAATCTATAGGTGGGATATTAATTTAATGAGCAGGTATTATGCAACAAGGAKGGGTCCCAAGATCTATACCATGTTATGGGCAAGAAAAAATGCATTTGGACAAAAAATSAAGATTTTAGGCCTTGTGGATCATCAAAAAATCCCTATACCATCGCATAGGACTTTTACATGTGATCTTAGGCTTATGAGACGAATATGGATACCTTAATGAGGTTGTGTGCACTTGTGATGGATATCGGGGTCTTTCTGATGGGCTAAGGAGGAAAATAAAGGTGATATGTTGGAAAGGATATTTTGTTGCTCACATGCCACAAATGACGCACCAAACCACTGCAAGGCCCTCTTAGTAGAATATATGGCCTACAAAATGGATATGTGTGCCACTAAGAGGTTTCAAGATCCAACCCACCACATAGGCCCTCCTAACATATATTATCCATAAAAATGGGATAGGGATTCCGTTAGGAATTTTTTCACACCAAGGATGAGTCTTGGCATATTGATCATGATATAGGAGGAAAACAAGGGACTTGGACCTTAAATTAAACTTATAAGGATATGGTCCCTGAACAAGGTACCAAAACACCACAAAATCCCTCATAAAGAAATGTTTTATCTATGGGTTAAATATGGGTACAATTAGGAAGTTTTTCAAATGAATGATAAGATATGTCAAATCTCACACCATCAACCCCCTTTCCCTAAGTGGTCAAGAGTATACACACCACCAAATATAGAGCTATTAGAGTACCACTAATTCTTGTGCACTTCATTCAAAAAACAAATTTTAGTGATAATTTTGTACATCACTTATATAGGGCAATTTTTCCAAAGTCTCTAGTCCATTGGACTCATTAATGTAAAACCTTGTAAGTTTGTAGGATACCAACTAACCATAGGTGATCTTCTCCATGTTATCTTTCTTTCAACTATCATACAAAAATGCCATATATCCTTGTAATATGATCATTTTGACAATCGGATTATACATTTATATGTTTAATGAAACTTGGCTAGAAGCCTAAACATATTTGGTTTTATGTGTGAAGCATGGCATGATACGCTGACTATTCACTAGGAAAGTAACCAATATCATGGTGTATTTTAGTTTGTATGTAAGTACATTATGATTGTAATATAAAACCACTTAAAGGTTGCAAACAAATATAAAGCAAGCTATGAGAGCATGAGAGGGAACAAAAGGGGGCATGAAAGAATACAATATGTTATTAATTCCTCATGATTATTGAATGTTGATCAACCTTTGGAAATAGTTTTCCAAGAGAACGATATGTGGATTTATTATGAAGGAACATGGCATATTCTTACATTGAAGTATATTATCTATGATTTTGGACATGCAAGCTTCTTTTCTTTAATCAATATTATATTGGTTTGTTATTCTTCTCTCATTTTACCACACCTTCTTCTTCTAATGCATCTTTCCTTTAAGATTTTTTTTCATACATATGAAAAAACCATGACCAGAATTAGCTGTGAATGATCAAGAAAAGAATGGTTATTTCTAGCAGCTAGAAATCCATAATTCCTAGTAGAAGAGATTCCCTTGCCTACACTGGAGCGCTAGAGGCAAAGGGCATTGCATGAGTGACCGCACTACATAGGGAACTCCTTTTCTTGTGTTATGCATGCTAAGAGGAAAGGGTGAGGCTATTTGAAGATGGATTGTTGTGCTTGGAGGAATCACAATGATGTTTTTCCTTGTTTGAGAATTGTGGGTTGGGCAGTGTGAGAGAGTCCAAAGCCAGCATGTAGAAATTCACCTTTGTGGTCTCATAACCCCTAGTTTGGGGTGACATCAAAAAGCATTTTCTTACATCCATTTGGTGGTGAATTCTAGAAAAGATAAGTATTTATTCTTTTTGTTTGTTATTATTTATGTTATTCAACTCTATTATGAGTTAATTATTGAATGCAGTGAGTATATAGGAAATATTAATATGCCTACACTCAATTTTGGAATGCACTAATGGATTGATTGTAATTGTATGAGTTTACATAAGCTTGTTATGAATGTCAATAATTTTCTGACTAGGATAGGATCATGGATGTGTTGTTGGATGAGTGTTGGGAATGCATTTGCGTTAAGTAGTTAATACAAGTTTCATTCAATATCTTAATGTTGTTGATATTTTTTCATTAATGTTCAGGATCCATTGAAGTTTACCACAACATAAATTCCAAGTGCATATAATGGGTATTGTATTTTATTGTATGTTCTCATCTATGTTTTATGTTTTAATGTTGTATTAATTCCACCTTAATATGCATCATTAGTTTATGTTTGGTGTTTCCATCCAATTATATGTGTTATTGGTGAATTTGGTGGTGATGGAAAGAAGAATTTTGATCAGTTCCCTAAATACCAAAGGAGGTGGGTCCGAATACACTATAGAGTGGTATTAGATCTCTATACCACTAGGCTATTATGGGTAGATAATGCATGATTAACAAGTTTGATAGCCATAGACTTGACGGGTCTTGGTGTTAAACCTTTCCCCATACAATTAAAGCCACGTCCTCTTAATGGT